>JAWPHD010005986.1:0-152476 GCA_037043455.1 Cyrtodaria siliqua
GTCTTATGGCATTATTTGTTTTCAGAAAAACATCTGGAAAATGAGACACCAGATAAAAACCAGATGCTCACCTATAACCGCTTTCATATTGGCGCTTTCATATTGGTGTACAACTAACAAATGGGCTATCACCAAAAAAAAACAAATGCGAATTTTAGGTATTATAAATAAACATAACACTAATTGGGAAATACTTTTAATGCGATGAACTGACTAAAAAATAACATATTCAACAGGGGTAGATTTGTAGAATGTTTGATATTCCCTATACCAGATACCCTTGAAAATGTGTGCCCCTACCCCACTGCCCCTCCCCCCAGCACCCACACTCCCTTCCCTGCCCCCACCCACATCCCCCACCGCACCCCACCCTGCTATTTTCCAAAGAAAATAACTCATCGAACTTTATTTATTAGGAGTTACCATAATAGCCTCCACATCAAATTTAAGAATTTTAGAGGTATAATATGTCGTTGAATGCAGAAAATGTAGAACATGCTTATATGTATGTCTCTCCACACTTGGAGGTAATAAAGAATATCTATCTATCTATGCTTACTAGCATGGCATGTATCTATGCTTACTAGCATGGCATGTTTACATTTTGTTTATACATAATTTAACAACTTTGTTTCTTTTTAAAATGGGCTCATATTAAACTGGGGTGGGTGGGGTGAGAGAGGGTGGGTGTGGGGGGGCGCATTTAAATGGGAATATACGGTTTATAAAATGTCTTTAGAATAACAATCAAATTTTACCATGCAAAAAAAAGTCATCTTAACTTAACCATTTCCCTGTCAAATATATAGCAAAATGGTACTCTCATTGCCAAATATTTCTCAGATTCCGTTTACTGATAACCAGGGTTGTTCTTAGGAAAATGCGTCATAGCCTTGTAATTCATTCAGATGAGCAATAGCTATATGAAGTAAGATATAGTTTATCATGATATGAATGCCCAGCTATTGCTTCCTGTACTTAATAAGGAAATTGTCTCTTGACCTAACCTTGGACTGAACAAAATACCGCAAGCAGTTTTAATTTGTACAATTTGACCAAGTTTGGAGAAGACTGGATAACACATACCAACAGTACAGACATAGTACAATTTGACCAAGTTTGGAGAAGACTGGATAACCCCAATCCCAACAGTCCCAGACATTGTCCACAATTTGACCAAGTTTGGGAGAGAGACTGGAATAACAATTACCAACAGTCCAGACATTGTAACAATTAGACCAAGTTTGGAGAAGACTGGATAACAAATTACCAACAGTCTAGACATTGTACAATTTGAACACCAAGTTTGGAGAAGACTGGATAACCAATTACCAACAGTCCAGACATTGTACAATTAGACCAAGTTTGGAGAAGACCGTGGATAACCATATACCAACAGTCCAGACATTGTACAATTTTGACCAAGTTTGGAGAAGACAGGATAACAATTACCAACAGTCCAGACATTGTAACAATTAGACCAAGTTTGGAGAAGGACTGGATAACAATTACCAACAGTCCAGACATTGTCAATTAGACCAAGTTTGGAGAAGACTGGATAACCATTACCAACAGTCCCAGAACATTGTACCAATTAGACCAAGGTTTGGAGAAGACTGGATAACAATTACCCAACAGTCCAGACATTGTACAATTAGACCAAGTTTGGAGAAAGACTGGATAACAATTACCAACAGTCCAGACATTGTACAATTAGACCAAGTTTGGAGAAGACTGGATAACAATTACCAACAGTCCAGACATTCATTTGTGAACTATTCCAAGGGTTATAGCTCTGGAAAATACTGAGGCGATGGGCTGAATTATCGAACTTGCCCAGACATTGTGTCCATGTACAATTTGACCTAGTTTGTAGATGATTAGATAAGAATACCCAAGTTAGAGTCACGACAGCTTTAATTTCATGAATTATTACTATTCTAAGGGACATAACTCCTGAGTTACTGACGTGATGGGGTCAATTATCGAACTTGGCCGAAACGATGTGCCTACATACAATCTGATCAAGTTTGGAAAAGACTGGATAACAATTACCCAAGTTACAACGTTAATGTCATGAATTTTTACTATTCCAATGGGCATAACTCTGGAATTACTCAAGCGCTGGGGTCAATCATCGAACTTGGCCTAAACAATGTGCCCAAATACAATTTCATCAAGTATGGAGAAGATTGGATAAAAATAACCCAAGTCAGAGTACGGACAACATTTTTGACACGGACAGACAGATGGCGCATGCAGGCACACATGTATACAGATAGACGGACAGGGGTAACACTATATGCCCTTCCATCATTCTTCGAATGGCGTAGGCATACAAATGTTTTTTAATTTTTTCCAATGTAACTCTTCGTAAAAATGTAGAATGGGGTCAAATTGGCCTGACTCCTTCAGTGAATCTACAGGCCCTAGGTTTTGTGCTTTCAGAGAATTTTGTTTTTTTAAGTTTTTCCTATATATATGACCCTCAGAGTTGGGTCAATTTTGACCCCAGGGTCATTGTTTGTAAATATTTTGATGAAGTATCATGAGATGAATCTACATGCATAACAGAACCCTACACCTTGCAATTTCAGAGATGTTTTTAAGTTTTCCCTATATAATTTTATGCAAAACTGTGAGCCCTGTGGGTTTTGCCAATTTTGACCCCAGGGTAATTACTTCTAAGACATTGCTGAGGTATTATGAGATTATATCACATACAAAATATCAGAACCCTAAGTTATATCACTGAAAAGATAATTTAATTTCCAATACTTCAATAAAAAGACAAAGTAACTGTTGTAAACAAGTATCTATAAATGAGTCTCTGTAAAACAAGTATGATCTCTTTATTATATGACAAACTTTGAACCGCCGAGGGACAGTAATTGTTTAGCACCTACTAATCAATTCTAAAAAAAGAATTGTCAAAACCAAAGGTGAGAATATTGTTTAAGGTTTCAAAAGTTTTAAGCAGTAATGGCCATCTTGAATATCAGACTGACCGATTATTTTCTTCTGCATGTACCCCTCTATGTCAGAAGCATCCATGTGAAATTGGAGTAAAGTTGACAATGATGATTTAAAGAAAGTGCTGCTACACTAAATTCTAAACAAGAAGCACCGCCTGTGGCGCAGATGCTCGACTTTTAAGGCCTTGTTTATTTATTGGGAAACTTTAAAGGGCATAATTTTGCTTAATTGCAGAACAGAACTATTGCACTTGTTAACCAAATTGTGTAAGTATAAAAGGGGCCATACTTTTGTTGAAATAAAAGCAACAGTTCTAGAACCCGGCTGTATGATGTTGTCTAATGATGCGGAATACATGTGTGAATGTAGTTTTGGAGATACAGGCTTACATACAAACTTTAACCAAATTTTCTAAGAATAAAAGGAGCCATAATTTTGTTAAAATGAAATCATGAGTTATAGAACTTGGCTATATGATGCTGTCTAAGATGCTGAATACATGTGTGAAGTTTCAATCCATATGTAAAGATGTTTTGGAGATACAAGCTTACATACAAACTTTAACCACATTTTCTAATTATAAAAGGGGCCATAATTTTGTTAAAATAAAAACACGAGTTATAGAACCTAAATGTACGATGTTGTCTAATGATGCTGAATATATGTGTGAAGTTTCAATCCACTGTGTATGTGTAAAGTAGTTTCGGAGATACAAGCTTACACACAATCTTTAACCACATTTTACATTTTCTACTAAGGATAAAAGGGGATTTGGATGCTTTTTTGAACATGTGACCGACTAAATTGTAGTAAGGTACCCCTCATGACAGAAGCACCCATATACATTGTTTATCACATAACTTGCAATATGGGAGTGTAATAAAGCCATGATATTAGTCATCATACTAGAAGGGTGTTTCACAGAACACTTGTGTCGCCTGCCATGTTCTTACTTCAAAGTTATGGCCAGTTATGAGCTTCAATGGTTAGGTTGCAGGTTAAAATTTTATGAAGGGGGCATCACTCTGCCAAAATGGAAGTCAGAGTTACTGAACATGTGTATTAGGGTCATTCTCTGGGAAGCAAAAACTAAAGTTGCATAGTTTACAACCAAATGAACCTAATAGTATTGCTTACACCTTTTGATATTTTACTAGTTTAGTGTTTTATGAAATCATATTTCGCAAGGAATCCACAATGAGGTACTTGACCTTTACAAATATGGCCTTGACCTTTAATGACCATCCAATTTTGTCTTTACAATCACTTTTTTTTCTGAGCCTAAAATCATGATTTCATTGTTCTTGATATGGAATATAATGATTCGATGAGGAAACTTAACTTCTTGTAATTCAATTTCATGGTTTATTTCCAAGTTGAAGCATATAATTCTTTTGTAATGTTATTTAGAAAATGTAAGGTTGAAGATTTAGACTTTTTTTCCTCTTAATCATTTGTCCGGGAACATTCAATTCTAAGCTTTGAATATTAAAATTGTTATTAATACACGTCAATATGTTTGGTGTTCACATGTACACTGCTAAATAATCATCTGTGTGCTATTACTGGAGAAAATGGCAAATAAATGCACCGTTACGGAGGAGACAACTCGTGATGGTAAAGACAAAATGTATTTTTCAAGAATGAAATAAACAAATATAACAGCTACAAAACAGTTCATTTTATTTTTTAATGGCAAAATGCATTATAAAAATGCAACTATTATGAACAATAAACACGAAATTTGTAATTATCAAAGCTGGAATAACTGGTTGCATATTTACAAATTAAACAACAGTTACAATAGCCCCATCTATCTTTTACATACCTGATCAACTTTAAAAGACAAAACTACGCATTAAAAATGTAACTGTTATGAACAAAGTAACACACACTTATGAACTAATAATGATTCATTCTTGGAATAACTGACCGTATATTTAAAGCTACAACAACAGTCACCATGACCACATATTACATCCTGCACTAAGGGCCAAAAGACATGCACTTCACTTCAACAGTTACCATGACCACATATTACAATTATATATTATCAAGTCTCTGATTGATCAACTACCACATCTGTGGCTCGACCTGTACATGTCTAGCAGTAACTGCTTGAGGTTACGGTATTGTCATGATTATATCACTCCACTTGTACCATATTACGTCCTGCATTAAGGGCCAAAAGAATCAGTTTCGTCCTATTTGAGACATGCACTTCACTTCAGCAGACTCGTCATCCAGTTCCTGAAATATATGTGTTTTAAACAAGCAAGGTTTTACCCAAGCGTAAAATAGCTGCCGAGAGACAAGAAGTTAACATAATAATATATCAAGTCACGGGTGTTAAAACAATATTGAAAACAAGAGGCCCAAGAG
This sequence comes from Cyrtodaria siliqua, assembly GCA_037043455.1. Classification (NCBI taxonomy): domain Eukaryota; kingdom Metazoa; phylum Mollusca; class Bivalvia; order Adapedonta; family Hiatellidae; genus Cyrtodaria; species Cyrtodaria siliqua. The sequence continues at coordinate 5,359 of JAWPHD010005986.1, forward strand.
GGCCTGTGGACGCTCTACTGGCTAACATGGCTCTTATAACATCAATGAAGTGGGAGACTGCCATTTACGTTTTTTTTTAAAGTTTTGGGCAAAATACAGCTTTTTAACTAAATCAAGGGCCATAATTGAAGAATGTGGTAAAGTTTGGTAAAGATCAGATGAAAAATGAAGGCCCTACCAACAAGGCAAAATATAGCATTTTTAACTAAATCAAGACCCATAACTTCTCTGTTACTGGTCTGACTGGTCCAACAGAGCTAAAAAAAAAAAAAAATTAAACAAAGAGAATTAAAAAAACATAATCAAAAAAAAAATGGAAAAAAAAAAATGAAAAAAAATATATATAAATATAAAAAAAAATAAAAAAATAAAATAAAAAAATTAAAAATAAAATAAAAAGAAATATTAAATAAAAAAAAAAAAAAATTAAAAAAAAAATAAAAATAAAAATTAAACAAGAGGTCAATGACCTTGAAGCTCTACTGATTGATTTTGATTTCAGGAAGTAGTTGCTACAGACTTGTTTTTTGAAAATCTATACATCTTGAATTTCCGGCTGACCTGAAATTTTGCTAGGATCAATTAGACATTGAGAGCAACATACCTGTGAAGTTTCATGAAAATCCGTCAAGTAGTTTCAGAGGAGTAGTCGCTACAAGTTTTCATTATATAACTCTGTTAACAAAGATGGCCACTGGCAGCCATGTTTAACGTCAAATCAAAACGATTTTCGACAAGGACCAACATCATGTCATACTGATCATTTTAGAAAAAGTCCGATATAAATCAATATCTCTTATAGTTTTGAAGAAGTAGTCGCTACAAACTTATTTATTTTAAATCTATTTTTAGCTGTGGTGGCCATCTTGAATTTCCGGCCGACCTGAAATTTTTCTAGGATCAACTAGACATCAAGAGCAACATTCCTGTGAAGTTTCATGAACATCTGTCAAGTAGTTTCAGAGGAGTAGTCGCTACAAGTTTTTACTATATAACTCTATGTAACCAAAGATGGCCACTGGCAGCCATGTTTAACGTCGAATCAAAATAATTTTCCACAAGGATCAACATCCTGTCATGCTGATCATTTTAGAAAAAGTCCCATATCAATATCACTTATGGTTTTCAAGAAGAAGTCGCTACAAACTTATTTTTTAAAAATCTATTTTTAGCTGTGACGGCCATCTTGAATTTCTGGCAGATCTGAAATTTTGCTAGGATCAATTAGACATCAAGAGCAACATTCCTGTAAAGTTTCATGACAATCCGCCAAGTAGTTTCAGAGGAGTAGTCGCTACAAGTTTTTACTATATAACTCTATGTAAACAAAGATGGCCACTGGCAGCCATGTTTAAAGTTGAATAAAAACGATTTTTGACAAGGATCAACATCATGTCATGCTGATCATTTTAGAAAAAGTCCCATATCAATATCACTTATAGTTTTCAAGAAGTGTCGCTACAAACTTGTATTTTAAAACTCTATTTTTAGCTTTGGTGGCCATCTTGGATTTCACATCAACATGAATTTTTGCTAGGATCAACTAGACTTTATAGGCAACATTTCTGTAAAGTTTCATGAATATCCATCCAGTAGTTTCAGAGGAGCTGTCGCTACAAATAAAAGTTTACGGACAGACGGACAGACGGATGACGGACGCCTGACCACGGCATAAGCTCTGCTGATCTCTGATCAGTCAAGCTAAAAATGAAAAAAAAAAAAATTAAAAATTAAAAAATAATATAAAAAAAGAAAGTCAGAAAACCTGGTAAAGTTTGGCAAAATGAAGGCCCTATCGTATGACGAGGCAAATATTAGCATTTTTTAACAAAATCAAGGGTCATAACTCCGCTGTTACTGGTCCGATCTGGCTGGTTTTCGAACTTGACCGAGTTTTCATTGACAAAACCGTGACCCCCGGGGTGGGGCCAGATGTGACCCCAGGGTCACGAACCATTTGAACAAAAATTGGTAAAGGACCATAAGCTTATAGCAACAGCAAAATATTAAACCTCTGGCTCTTGCAGTTTCAGAGAAGAAGATTTTTTAAGGTTTTTCCCTATACATGTCTATGTAAAACATGTGAACCTTGGGGTGGGGCCAAATGTGATGCCAGGGTCACCATTTGAACAAACTTGGTAAAGGACCATAAGCTTATAATAAATGCAAAATATCAAACCTCTGGCTCTGGTAGTTTCTAAGAAGAAGATCTATAAAAAAAAAATCCTATATAAGTCTATGTAAAACTGTGACCTCCGGGGCGGGGACAAATTTAACCCCAGGGTCACCATTTGAACAAACTTAGTAGAGGACCATAAGCTGATGCTACATGTAATACATGAGAGCTCTGTGCCATGTGGTTCCAGAGAAGATGATTTTTTTCAGTTTTTCCCTATACAAGCCTATGTAAAACTGTGACCCCTGGGGTGGGGCCAAATGTGACCCCTGGGTCACCATTTGAACAAACTTGGTAGAGGACCACAAGCTTATAGCAAATGCAAAATATTAAACCTCTGGCTCTTGCAGTTTCAGAGAAGAAGATTTTTTTAAGTTTTTCCCTATACATGTCTATGTAAAAAATGTGACCCTTGGGGCGGGGTCAAATGTGACCCGAGGGTCACCATTTGAACAAACTTGGTAAAGGACCATAAGCTTATAGTAAATGCAAAATATCAAACCTCTGGCTGTTGTAGTTTCCGAGAAGAAGATTTTTTAAAAAAAAATCCTATATAAGTCTATGTAAAACTGTGACACCCGGGGCGGAGACAAATTTGACCCCAGGGTCACCATTTGAACAAACTTAGTAAAGGACCATAAGCTGATGCTACGTGTAATACACAAGAGCTCTGTACCTTGTGGTTTCAGAGAAGAAGATATTTAAAGTTTTTTCCTAAAAACATGCAAAACATCAATATACAAACTTTGACGGCCATTTTTAACCCCGGGGACTTTATTTGAACAAACTTGATAGTCTAGGCGTTGGCGATCATTTTAAAAGAAAAACTGTTGAAATCTGTCCAGCGGTTCTGGAGAAGATTTTTTAAGGTTTCGACCATATATGGTAATTGCAGCCATCTTGATGTAGCGCTGACCTAATTTTAACAAATCTAAAAAGCATTCATCTAAGGATCATCCATGTGAGTTTGGTCAAAATTAGCCAAGCGGTTTCTGAGGAGAAGTCGTTTGAAGAAAAGTTAACGGACGACAGACAGACGACGGACGACAGACAACACACCATCCCATAAGCTCTGCTGGCCTTTGGCCAGTAGAGCTAAAAATAAATGTTATCACGGAGACATAAACACGCCACGACCGTTTTTTCTTACATTCTTCCTGAATTTTAGCATGGTGAACTTGGGATTGTTAACTTTGCTCGCGACCTGATGCTATTCATAGTACCGTGAATGTTAAAAAAATAAAATGTATACCTTATATTTATATTATTATTGTACTCAATACCCATAATATTATGTCCCGTTTCTCAACTATTTTTTTCTCTAAATTGATACAAATGCAGAATAACACCTATATTTATCACGGCAAATGGGACCGCGTAAACGTAAAGCCTTGCCTTCCTAACCTTTTATGGTATACTCACGTCACACCTCACTTGTTTTTTCTTGAAATGTCATAGTTTTAACTGCGCGTGACGCAATTACAATGTGATTCATGGTCAAATGGATTTTTCTAGTTTTGTATGTGTTATACAAGTACTTACATTAGAAATGTAAATATAAATGAATGAAATGATGTCAGCGTCATCATGAACAAAATAATAAATTGAGTAAACACACAGAAATATTTTTAATGTGGTTTGTTGTTTAACCCTAGTTAACAATATAAATTACTTGGTAAATAAAAATAGATTGTGAATGCCTGGTCTTTATGAATATTTTAACCCTTGGGGTAAATTTTAATATTAAAAGCCTTAATATGTCTTGAAATCATTGAATTTAAATATGTCCTTCAAAGCCTGCAAATGGCAAAACATTATCTGTGACCAGTGTACACAAGAAAGCTTTTGATTAGTAATACAGGATTGTCAGGTTTATTAAGTTTATTTGCTATTGAATGTTTTATTTATTTAATGAAATAACAATTAATTATGGAAGACTGATGCGGCCATTTTGACTTCGCGATTTTTCGCCCTGTTAATACAAGGCGAAAATTCGAAGGCGAAAAGTCGCCAACACGAAAAGTCGAAGGCCAAAAGTCGCCAACCCAAAAAGTCGAAGGCCAAAAGTCGCAAACCCGCAGTTTTGGACGAAATTAGTCGCCAGCCCGATAGATGTAAAATTTTGACTTTTCGCCAAGAAATTTCGTCCACAACGGCGGGTTTGCGCCTTTTCGTCTTCGACTTTTCGGGATGGCGACTTTTCGCCTTCAACTTTTCGGCTTGGCGATTTTCGTGTTGGCGACTTTTCGACTTCAAGATATATATCCCGTCAGTTGACTCACTTGCAATAGTCATTTATGTAAGACGGATGCGGCCATTTCGACTTTTAGCCTTCGATTTTTCGCTTTGTTACTAACCCTTTCCACAAGGCGAAAAGTCGCCAACCCAAAAAGTCGCAAACCCGCCGTTTTGGACGAAATTTCGAAATTTTACAATATCGGATTGGCGACTTTGCAAGTCGAAATTTCGTCCAAAACAGCGGGTTCAGTAGACTGGTTTATGACTTTTCGGGTTGGCGACTTTTCGCCTTCGACTTTTCGTGTTGGCGACTTTTCACCTTCGACTTTTCGCCTTGTATTAACAGAGCGAAAAGTTGCGAATTTGCGAAGTTGAAATGGCCACATCCGTCTTTCATAGGTAATGCATGGAACATTCAATACACACCTTGTTCCAAGGTCCATCCAAGGTTCTGTTTTAGAGTTAGAGAAAAAAAACAAATTAATAAACAAAAAATCCCTACCCTACCTAATTTTTTTGAAGATGTTACCCGAAAAAACTTTTTTTAGGCCTGATCTGTTGTCATTCGTAGCATCATTGGCCGAAATGTTCCGAATGATCCGTCTTGAATCTGCACGAATCCAGGATTCGTGGTTTCTCAAATCTTGTTTAAGATTGATCAAAACTTTGTAAACAAACAGTATGGATTTGTAATCAAACACGACCTTATTCTAAGACGCAATTTCATCATAGTTCACCATGCTCTCAGTACCTTCGGTACTTTGATTACCATCAGTTTCTTTCTGTTCACAAACCTTGACATGCCTTACATATTGATTACAATTACCTTGTAATACGACATGCTAGAAGTACACATCACCACAGAAATACAATTGTTAACGTGTGCGTTAGAGTGTACATTAAACTGTTCACTGTTACCATGTGTAATTACTAAGATTGCGTTATCAAAGTGAAAAATGTAAAGAAATAATATAAACCAATGAAAATTAAAAAAAAAAAAAAAAAATCACTGTAAGTGATAAATGCCCCCGAAGTGTCCTTTGATCTCTAAGTATGACCTTGACCTTGGAGCCATGGACCTAGATTTTGTGCACAACATGTCGTTTGGTTGTGGTGAGCAATTGTGCCCAGTTATTTGAAAATCCGTCCATGAATGCCAGAGTAATTGACCGGACACAATTTGACTTTTGACCTCCAAGTGTGACCTTGACCTTGAAGACATGGGTTTTGCACGTGACACATCGTCTTGTTATGGTGATCACTAGTGCCAAGTTATTTAAAAATCCCTGCAAGGGCTGTGACGTTACAGTCCGGACACGAAATTGCATACCTGTTTTTGACCTATGAACTTCAAGTGTGACCTTGACCTTTGAGGTATGGACCTGGGTTTTGCGCGGGACACATCGTCTTGTTATGGTGATCACTTGTGCCAAGTTAATCAAAAATCCATGCTGGGGTTTTGAAGGTACAGTCCGGACACGAACTGCGGAATGACGGAATCCGGACAGACAGACAGACACAGAATCCAGACGGTGCGATTACTATATGCCCCGAATTTTTTTCGGGGGCATAAAAAAAAAAGGGAAATCAGCAGGCTTGAACCCTACCTTTCTTGGCACTAACACAGCGCCTCGACCAACTGCACTATTGAGGCTTCTGAATGTTTCTTCGCTAATATACATTAATAATACTAATGATTACATGCTGCATTTCAGTAGACTGGTTTATGAAAACGTCATTTCAGCATGTGAAATGGTAACCTTTCAACATTACAAAATATGTGTTTATACCATTCAAATTTTTCAGACGAGTTCTCTAGGAATTCAAGTTGTAAAGCATGTTTATTGCCACTTACATGAATCACAGTCTGTTAACCATAGACAAATATAAAAGTCATATAAGAGTCAGCTGAATAATGTGGGATCTTAGTAATATCTCTCTTAATAACCATCTATTCACAGCTCCATACACATATTTCATGTTTACACTTTTTTTTACAACGATCGAGAAGCAAGTTTCAATCATCCCCATCGGCAGATATCGTAATGTAACTGCGGTCATTTCATGTGAGAGGAAGCCGGAGAACCTAGATAAAACCAGCCTGTAAGACATACAATAACGGATACCTACCTGAATGATTCCTGGATAGGCATTCCCCTCATAATTCACTACACACCACGCACCTATCAAATCTGGATGTGGGTTGATGCTGCAATCTCTATAATCGTGTGCTCCATTTGTGCACATCTCTTCATTATTTGTATTCGCTGGTGTGTTAACAGGCATTGGCGCTATCACAGCTACGTCTATGGGTGTTGGAGCAACTGCATGCGCGTCTATAGTCTGAAAGCGGCTCAAAATGTGTGTTTCGGCAAAGGGGGAGTACTTTGAAGGAAATCGCAAAAACAATTGATCAAAAATTATTATAGTATTCTAGTATCAATATCAATCGCATTATTTATGGAACATCCCTCGTATTGTGTTCACTTACAAAATGAACATTGGTGACCTGTGGGTGTGACACCTTTAGATGCTGGATCACTGGTCGCATGTGTGCCCATATGGCACCGGGCCCGTGGTTTGTGTTTTCAGACACACACTAAAGGATTCTGTCGAATCCATTGTGTACATTACGGCTGTATGTAATGATAGTTGGTTGCGAGATCCACCAAAATGCATGGATTGTAATTCAGCCAATTTGCAATTATAATTTTCGGAGAAATCGAGGTGTATTGTTGACGCTATTTCTGACATGTTATCTTTGATGTTCATAGCATGGTACTGGTGTCTAATGTTAAATATATGTTTGACATATTCATCTTTCAGTAACGTTGTGGTGTCATTGACTAGAGTTTCAATTGTGTTTTGTTCTACTACCTTCATGGTTTTGTTAATGTTTTTGGTACCATCTTTTGTAGTTATCGTTATGCTTTGGTTTGACCATTTGGGGTATTTCAATTGTTCCCCAATTCTTTCTTATTCTTCATATCACATACTAATTGTGAAATTATTTGTCAGGTTTAGATTCCTCGGTTTTTCCCAATCGATTTAACTTCTCTATTCTATATCTTATATTTTCATGGAGTTTACAAAGACATGTCTCCCTACTGTCTAACCTTTCCTGGACTACCCAAAAAGGTCTCATATGGCAAAATGTAGGATACAAAATGTTATATGCAGGGTGCTTTTCCAAAAAGCCTTTGAATAAATTCAAAAGTGTGCTGGGCCTCCGCTGTGATTCGCCAATGTCGCAAATGGAGATATATTCAAACACTTCTTCTCATGTCTATGTTCCAGCTCACAGAATGCCCTGTTATATTGTATATCTTCTTTACGATACCTTTGAGTTTTAACCTTTGTGTTGGTCTTTTTTTCAGACCGATTTTTCTTTCTTGGTTTTGGTTTAACTTGTAATCTCTTTTTGTTCAACCTCTGAATCTTTTTTCTAATCGTTTCCCAGAGTTGTTTATATCTATTCTTGTCTTTCTCTATGTTGCCCAGTTTTCTTGTAATTTTCATACGGTGTCGATATTGGCATTTGTTTGCATTTGCCGATTGATGATTGATCGGAGGTGGCATTGCCAGCCTATCCGGTGATGTGCAAGGGCTATTCATGGGCAGGAATTCAACTCCTTTCTTCTCCATTCTTTTCTTTTCTCGGACTTCATGGCCTTTTATTTTCCATTTTCCTCCTTAAAGCTACAGAATCCCTATATCAATTGATTTCTTCTTTGTGGGCGTGTCTTTATTTGTAACTTCATGTTCACCAGCTCATGTCGAAATCGGGTATTTAAGCGAGCAAATATAGCGAAGGAAATCATTTACTGTATATACATCGACCAGTGCACATCGTACCTATACACAGGTAACAGTAATTTTTACAAAAAAAAAGTTAGCTTCTTTCGGGGCTCGAACACACGACCTTCTGATTTCAAGTCCTGTGCTCTATCCACTGAACTACAACACTACTTGAGAAAATAGTATACTAACTACCATATATTATGAGGCAAAATAACTTAACATATTTGAACGCAATTAATGATGGATCAATAAATATGCAGTCCATATTGTCGCACGTGTAAATTAACATTGCCTGGTGTAATACTGTATCTTATCAATATGAAACTTATACTTCGCCTCAAATCAACCATATCTTGACTTGTTATTTAGCGCTTGATGAGTTTGTGTGCGCGCTCTTGTTATTGCGTAATGCCTATTTAGGCCAGACCAATTTGATAACTTGGATTACGGACCCGCCGAACTTCAAAAGTCAAAAACGTGAAAAATAAAAATAATTTATTTTTCACCCGACCCTCGAACTTTCCGAAATTTATATGAATTTATGTGCCTAAATTTTGAGGCTTGCGTGTTTTCATGGACGCTAATCTCTTGTTCTGAACGATGTCAGAACTGGTAACACCTACATGCAGCTTAAATAACATATATGGAACTTTAAGACTTAAATTCCCTTTTTTTTTAGCCAACGGCTAAGTTTTAAGTCGCCTTCAGATTGACCACTTCGCTTTTTTCCCGCCCTCAAGCGAAGTGTAACCAGTCCTTTAATTGACCTGTTGTTTATGTCTCAGGACAGGCGTAGACATCTCTGGGAAGGGATTATGCTAATTGCTTTGATCGATCACGACAGAAACCCCGCAGGGAGCATACTTTCCCACAACTATGATTTCCCCCGAGGCAATTTTCTCACCTCGCCATTTTTTGTTTACAAATTAGACTGTACAGGGAATACACACGCCTTATCCAATGAGATTGCGTATAACTGAACAATTGACCAATCCTAGGTTCTGTTACAGTTAGACAAGTGCGTGTTGAAAGCATGATCGAAACGAAACAACAATCTAAAGTTAATTGACCTGAGGTGATTAAATGATACCACCGAATAATGATTACAGTTGTGTTTTCTTAATTGTTTGATAAAACGGACATTTTGGCATTCCAAACAAACAAATGCATGAAAAAGAGTTAATAATAGATGACATTTCTGCTGAATTTTCGCCAATTTTTTACTTCCGGAAAAGTGCGGTGTCATAGTAGTTCGGATAGGTACATAAGTTTGGATGGAGGAAAAACATTTTTTTATTAAATATTGTTTTTAGCTAATACAAATTGGGAAACAAAACACATAAATTGGTCTTATAGGTCTTAATGAGGAATAAGCCTTTAAGGAAGAAGTTTGAGAATCATATTAACACCCTTCATAGAACTCCATTAAAATTGATAGAAATATGAATAAATAAAGATACATGCAATATATTTATATTAATTCTTCTCTCAGTCCTTCCTTCTATAGCTACAGTATAATAAGTAAAGAGTGCCTGTGAGTGTGAATAAAAATAATAAACACATTTAATTTGAAACAGCTAGCATGCTCTTAAATAATCAAAAGGTTATAACCAATAGGGTGTATACATGTATATCAGTTTAATAATAATTAACAAGAGGTCAATGACCTTGAAGCTCTACTGATTGATTTTGATTTCAGGAAGTAGTCGCTACAAACTGGTTTTTTGAAAATCTATTTTTAGCTGTGGTGGCCATCTTGAATTTCCGGCCGACCTGAAATTTTGCCAGGATCAATTAGACATCAAGAGCAACATTCCTGTGAAGTTTCATGAAAATCCGTCAAGTAGTTTCAGAGGAGTAGTCGCTACAAGTTTTCATTATATAACTCTATGTAAACAAAGATGGCCACTGACAGCCATGTTTAACATTGAATCAAAATAATGTTCGACTCGGATAACCATCATGTCATGCTGATCATTTTAGAAAAAGTCCCATATCAATATCTCTTATAGTTTTCAAGAAGTAGTCGCTACAAACTTATTTTTTAAAAATCTATTTTTAGCAATGGCGGCCATCTTGAATTTCCGGCCGACCTGAAATTTTGCTAAGATCAATTAGACATCAAGAGCAACATTCGTGTGAAGTTTCATGAAAATCCGTCAAGTAGTTTCAAAGAGTAGTCGCTACAAGTTATCATTATATAACTCTATGTAAACAAACATGGCCACTGGCAGCCATGTTTAACGTCGAATCAAAATAATGTTCGACTTGAATAACCATCATGTCATGCTGATCATTTTAGAAAAAGTCCCATATCAATATCACTTATAGTTTTCAAGAAGTAGTCGCTACAAACTTGTCTTTTGAAAATCTATTTTTAGCCATGGCCGCCATCTTGAATTTCCGGCCGACCTGAAATTTTGCAAGGATCAATCAGACATCAAGAGCAACATTCGTGTGAAGTTTCATGAAAATCTGTCAAGTATTTTCAGAGGAGTAGTCGCTACAAGTTTTCATTATATAACTCTATGTAAACAAAGATGGCTACTGGCAGCCATGTTTAACGTCGAATAAAAATAATGTTCGACTCGGATAACCATCATGTCATGCTGATAAATTTAGAAAAAGTCCCATATCAATATCTCTTATAGTTTTCAAGAAGTAGTCGCTACAAACTTATTTTTTAAAAATCTATTTTTAGCCGTGGCGGCCATCTTGAATTTCCGGCCGACCTGAAATTTTGCTACGATCAATTAGACATCAAGAGCAACATTCCTGTGAAGTTTCATGAAAATCCGTCAAGTAGTTTCAGAGGAGTAGTCGCTACAAGTTTTAATTATATAACTCTATGTAAACAAAGATGGCCGCTGGCAGCCATGTTTAACGTCAAATCAAAACGATTTTTGACTTGGATAACCATCATGTCATGCTGATAAATTTAGAAAAAGTCCCATATCAATATCTCTTATAGTTTTCAAGAAGTAGTCGCTACAAACTTATTTTTTAAAAATCAATTTTTAGCCGTGGGGGCCATCTTGAATTTCCGGCCGACCTGAAATTTTGCTAGGATCAATTAGACATCAAGAGCAACATTCCTGTGAAGTTTCATGAAAATCCGTCAAGTAGTTTCAGAGGAGTAGTCGCTACAAGTTTTCATTATATAACTCTATGTAAACAAAGATGGCCGCTGGCAGCCATGTTTAACGTCGAATCAAAACGATTTTCGACAAGGACCAACATCATGTCATGCTGATCATTTTAGAAAAAGTCCCATAGCAATATCCCTTAGAGTTTTCAAGAAGTAGTCGCTACAAACTTGTTTTTTAAAAACCTATTTTTAGATTTGGCGGCCATCTTGGATTTCACATCTACATGAATTTTTGCTAGGATCAACTAGACTTCATGGGCAACATTTCTGTAAAGTTTCATGAAAATCCATTCAGTAGTTTCAGAGGAGTAGTCGCTACAAAAAAAAGTTAACGGACGGACGGACAGACGGACAGACGGACGGACGACGGACACCGCACCACGGCATAAGCTCTGCTGATCTCTGATCAGTAGAGCTAAAAATAACCGAATGCGCGCTTAATTTAAAAGATCGTGTCTTCCTCACTTCTCCTTATTTTTTGGTCACTTCTATTTTCTTTGGAGGGATAAGTCACTTCTCCCTAAAATCCAGGCCTAGTTTGAACTCTGCTCCATACAGTTTGCATGCATGCGTGCTTGTGTGTGTGCGTGCATGTGTTTGTGTGTGTGCATGTGTGTGTGGCATAGCCTAGGGATGCGAGTGTGTTTGGAAGGGGGATGGGGGTGGGGTAGATATTACATTGATCATGTATTCAGGTATTTAATAGTTGTAGTTTTACAAGTTCTAGTCTGACAGTTGAACGTACATGTATAGTTTGTGTCTTTGAAAACTAGTCTTGATTTATATTATGATGTCTTTGAAAATTAGTCTTGATTTATATTATGATGAAGGTATTGTCATAATGTTTTAATACTCCGTACAGTTTGCATGTTTGCATGCATGCGTGCGTGCGTGCATGCGTGTGTGTGTGTTCAATTTTCAGCGTTCAGTTTCAAATGTACCACTCAGTTATTGCTTGATACACTGCATTTTATTCTTTTGTCTCTGTAGTAAAGTTTGTTTGGTACATCACACATGGTTTTGGTTATCTGTCTGGTGTCTTTTTCTTAGTTGAAATATGCACATGTGCCAGATTATTTTGTTATTATTTTTACTATTATTATTAATTTTTTTATTATTCCTTCCTCCAAATTCCTTCAAATTTTGGGGGAAAATCCGTAATCCAAGTTATCAAATTGGTCTGGCCTTAGTGTTAAAAATGCTTAAAATACCAATAAATAGCAGTGGTCTAGAGGTTCAGCGTACATCTTTCAAATCTTACATGTGCAAGGCTGTGGTTCAAATCCCGTTCCGGGCTTTTTTATCACATATATTCTGGAGCCGTATATTTATCGATGGTACGGAGGCTAAATAAAAATTTGAAAGCGTTTATTTATCCTCGCTGTATTGCACTAAACATTTTAGCGAGCAGACCTCGGTTTAAAGTCTCATTCGAAGGACTGGTAAGGTAGGAAATACTTTTTTGAAATATTTCTATAATTAACCCAAATTCGGTCCTGGCTGGGATTGAACGCACAATCCCTGGGTTACTAAGCCGCGATGCTAACCATTACACCACGGCGCTACATTATTTAACGTATCAATTTCTCCTTATATACCGACTTTTGAGGTGTTTGTCGATTTGAAACTACTTCACACGTGACTCATTCATATTCATGAGTTATTACCAGTTAAAATAGGGACTGTACAGCTTTAAGGGACTCATCTCCCTCTCACTTCACTGTGTGTAATAAAATTCACCCTTGTCTTTCCGTTTTTTGTACCTTGCTCGCTCCTTCTGAAGGTACTCTTTGTTAGTTTTAGACTTTTTTTATTGTCCCTGTATCTTTTTGATCTCTCTTCAAAAGAACACAGCCACTCATTTGACGTCGTTCAAATGGGTGTATTATTTATTTCTTATAAAATTATAAAGTTTATATTAGATCTACTTAATGAATAAAGAACACATAGTTTGATCGTTGTAGAAATTTAAGAATTGTTTTTGTTAAAATTGTTAAATGCTTTATATCAACATATACATCATAAGTGCATGTAGTTGTCTACACCGTCACAGCCCTGACCCTACCGTCACGATATTTCAGTGGCGGTGTAGACCGTGACAGTGGAGATTTTTTTTTTTGTGATAACACTTGTATGGCCGTTGCTTGACCTTCAATGCCTATGCGCGTGTTCGCACATTAAACATATATACAGTATACTGATATTTAAGCAGCATTTGATTGAAGAAAGATGCTTTGCATTTACATTTATCTACCATACGATAAAGACAGCTAAAACAACGTTTTTTAAAACGAAAACATTACCTCCAAATTTTCTGCCGCCATTGGGATTTATTTTTTTGCAAGGAAGGATGTGGCGTGTTGACATCATGACGTCATGAATTTGTCTGGAAATTCTTCAAAAATGGTTTGATACTCATTAATTAGATCAAATATTGAAATAGGAACATGTAGCAAATGCAAAACTTTACAATTAAGGGACTGACCATTTTTAATTTCTGGGGGTTGGTGGAGGGGGTGGGGGGGTGGGGAGGGGGAGGTGGATGGTGCCTGGGGGGATTTTCCTTTCAGTCGGAATACTTTTTTTGCATTTCTTTAAAGTCGGATTTTTATTTCGCCTAGTACACTGGCCAGATTTTTGTTTTCGTCAACTTGAAAGCCAGAATATGCTTTTTTTTAAGTTTTACTGTTCATAGAGTAAGAAGAGCTGTTGTAGATATATTCAATGTCTGCATCGACGTTAGTTTTCAGCTGTTTGCCAAGTCCAATTATTTCAGCAACCATTGGTCAGTGAAAAATATGTCATCAGTACCATCAAGGACACTGGTGGACACATGTTTCATAACCCTGTATTGCAAAAGCATGGCCCTTTTCTTACTTTGAACTTCTGGTTAAAGTTCTTGTTTGACAGTCTATGTATTTTAACAACTGAAAGTCGTACATCAACAAAACTTCAGTAAAGCTTGGAATATCAAGGGCACTAGTAGACAGATCTTCAATATTAACTCTGTATTGCATCTAAGCAATGTTATATCCCTTTTTCGACTTCAAAATTCTGGTTAAAGTTTTTAGGCAAGTCCTTGTATTTCAATAGGTGATTGTTAATTATTAATACAACTTCAGTAAAGAAGCGTGGATGCTAGTAGACACATGTTCCATAACTCTGTATTACATTTTAGCAAAAATATGGCCCTTTTTTTTGGAAAAATATTTTCTGTATTGTATTTTAGAAGTGGTGTACCCCTTTTCGACTTAGAATTTCTTTTATTTTATTTGTTGGCAAGTGCATTTATTTCAATACCCACTAGCCATATATCTTTGTCAAAGGAGCTTGACAAGTGTCATCAGAGTCATCAAGGAATGTACATCGAAAATCAACCTCTTCCTTTGTATATTTTTATTATTTCGATCAATCAATGTAACAGACATGCATCTAAATGATCGATGCTTAAAAACATACCCGTCTTATGCCCATGCTAAACGTTCATTGCCCATAATCGGCATTCAAAGCCGATAGAATTCAGTTTTCAAAATCTGAAGTGGTGACCTATCACCGTTTTTGACCATAACTATTTTTCTAGCCAGATTTGTGTCCAGTTTGGGGTTAAAATATTTGATATATATTCATTAGAATGCAAGTAACCGCATCATGACCCATCAAAAGTCCGTTGATGGAGATATTTGAGTTTGATAAAAATGCGTGGTAAACCGTGTAGACATTGGTGTTTTTGTTATGGAAACTGTGCAGACACAGCAATATTGGGAGCAAAAGTTAACCATGTAGACAGTGAAAAAAATAACTCTGTAGACTACACTATTTACAAATGTAACACTGAACCTCACCGCACTGTATCACTGGAAATTATTTTAAACACCACTGCCTATTTATTTCATACAACAAATAAATGGATAAGTGAATGATTTTAAAGGAATGAAAATCAATTAGTTAGATTATCCGATGTCTGTGATATTTCTATTTGACCATAACTCACATTTAAAGGCGATAAAGGGTAATCGTCTTTGTGTGTTTTACTGACCTTAATAAATGTTGGATAAAATGCTATGATAAGACTTGGTCAGTTCATGTATTTATTCATGTAAGGGTCTCTATAGTGTTTCAGATTTTATTATTTTCTTTAAAACTATTTCTCAAGTAAATCTACTTAAAATAATTCCCTGTAATACAGTGAAGTGAGTTTCAGTGTTACGTTTTGTTACGGTAAATAGTGTAGTCTACAGGGTTAACTTTTTCACTGTCTACCCTGTTAACTTTTGCTCCCGATCTTGCCGTGTCCACACAGTTTCCACAACAAAACCACCATTGTCTACACCGTTTACCACGCATTTTTTTCAAACTCAAATATCCTCATCAACGGACTTTAGATGGACACAAATCCGGCTAGAAACGAACTTATGTCAAAAACGGTGACTGGTCACTGCTTCAAATTTTGAAAACTGAATTCTATCAGCTTTGTACACCTATTACGGGCATTGACCGTTTAGCATCATGGCATAAGATGAGTATGTGTTTATGCATCGAGCATTTAGGTGCAGGTCTATTACATTGATTGATCGAAATAATAAACATATACAAAAGAAGAGGTTGATTTTCACGGCTGAAGATTCCGAAAGAACACAAAAGGCCATGCACAGAAATTTATTTTCTAGGTGCTGAGAATAGTGATTTTGAACAGAGAGAAGTAACAATGTTTTCTCATGTTTTATTTCAAAGGAATATTTATAAGCAGAATCAATACCTTTTTCAAATATATTTTTCAATATAATAAAATAAATAGCCTCAGAAGGTTGACAAATATTCACTGTCACCCTCACAGGATTGCGATATTTACATACTACCATGACCAATGTATATCACATTTAAGCCATTAATTTTTATAATTTGTTTTAAGAACCATCAAGACAGAGAATGGCTGTAGGAGGAAGGGAAAAAATATAAAAAAAACAATTTGGTAAAGCATAGTTTAATTATTTTATTTGAAAGGGAAGAGAATGAAATGTTCTAT
This sequence comes from Cyrtodaria siliqua, assembly GCA_037043455.1. Taxonomy (NCBI): domain Eukaryota; kingdom Metazoa; phylum Mollusca; class Bivalvia; order Adapedonta; family Hiatellidae; genus Cyrtodaria; species Cyrtodaria siliqua. The sequence continues at coordinate 21,745 of JAWPHD010005986.1, forward strand.
TAAATCTGGGAAGAGGTAAAAAAACAATAAACTATCAATGCCCTAAGGAAAAATAAAATACCTAATTTTGTTTTGTCGTAGGAGGATTCATAAAATAAATTATCAAAAAAGAATGGCCTTATTACAACCAAGACTTATGTATACCACATTATTTATAACCATGACTTTATATGAATATCACATTCATTACGTCCATGACAATGTATACCAAATTACTACCATGACCACTTTATAACACTTTATACAACACATTTACTACCACCATTGCCAGTGAATACCATATTCATCACATTTATAAGTACCATGATTAATGTATACCATATTTATTACAACCATGATCTTTGTACATCACATTTATTACAACCATGAATACTATCACTGTCTTCTAAACTCATTTCAACCTGAGCAGAAGTTGTGGATATAGCTAGATTGTGGTTAAACATGTCCATGTTGAATCCAGTGGCTGATGGAGAAGATCTATATTTATCATAGACTGAAGAGGGAGCCAGATTATTGTTTTCCTCCAATTGGGGGTCCCAAAGGGGTTTTGCGTGAAAACTTGATCGGGGTGTTTTTAAAAATGTGACATGTGAAACAAACAATATTTTTGCGTGATTGCGTGAAAATTATATCAGCGTGATCCGTGATTTTGGTCTTGGTAAAACGTAATCACGTGATATGGTGACGTGAAACGTGAATTTTTAGTCCTTTTCAGTCTTTTTGTCATAACTTTTATACCACATGAGATGCCAGAATGCTGTTGTCAATTTGAAAGCCTCAGAATACATCTGACGGCTCAAGTTTGTGTGTGATTGTGTGTGGTTTTGTTTTGTTGTTTTTTTGTTGTTGTTGCAACCCACACATTGTACTAGAGAAGCTCGAGCCTATAGCGCTTCACGTCTGCTCATCCACATTTAACGTGAAATGTGAAAGTTCTGCTATTTTCACGTGAAGACGTGATCCTTGTTTTTATTTTGCGTGATCACGTGAACACACCCCACCTTTGGGACCCTCCTAATTGGACTCACAGCCAGATTATATTTTTACAAGAATGTGAGAGAAGGCTGGATTTTTTTTCTCAATAATTTCAGGGACTGTTTATTTTTTTCCCCTCTAGTCCTAGCCAGGATTTTTTTTTCAACAATTCAAGGGCTGGAATATTTTTTCAGGAAAAATCGCAGCAACCCCCCACCCACCCAGAAATCAAAATGGTTGGTCCCTAAGTCAACAAAAGGTTATAATAAATCTATGTTGACAATAATGTTGAGGAAAACTCTTGTTCAAACCATTAGTGACAGAGTCAACAATGACCAGCCATACAGGAAGTATTTACTGACACATCACAGTACATACACATCTGGTAATCACAGGAGCTTTAAACTCCAAAGGGAGGTGCGGTTTAATGTGAAGGTGCTCCAGTGTGAGAATCGAGTAAACAAAGGAATAACATGTGCCTTTACTAGAGAAATCAGGGAATTCTATATTGTTTGACTACCATTTTGTGTTGAATAGATCTATTAATGCATATTGTAAGGAAGATATCGACATAAACAGCGAATGAAATCCAACACACCGGTAACAGTTTCTGAGAATGTATATATGTGTGGGTGGAGTGGGGAGTGTTTAAGATCATGAATGAATGAATGAGTGGTGTTTTACGGCAAGTCGACAGAATGTATGTATGTGTGGGGTTTAACGTCGTGAGAATGTATGTGTTTGTGTGGGGTTTTACATCACGAGAATGTATGTATGTCGGGTTTAACGTCGTGAGAATGTATGTATGTGTGGGGTTTAACGTCGTGAGAATGTATGTTTGGGGTTTAACGTCGCGAGAATGTATGTATGTGTGGGGTTTAATGTCGCGAGAATGTATGTGTGGGCTTTAACGTTGTGAGAATGTATGTGTATGTGTGGGGTTTAACGTCGTGAGAATGTATGTATGTTTTGGGTTTAATGTCGAGAGAATGTATGTATGTGTGGGGTTTAACGTCGCGAGAATGTATGTGTGGGCTTTAACGTTGTGAGAATGTATGTGTATGTGTGGGTTTTAACGTCGTGAGAATGTATGTATGTTTTGGGTTTAATGTCGAGAGAATGTATGTATGTGTGGGGTTTAACATCCCGAGAATGCATGTATGTGTGGGGTTTAACGTCGCGAGAATGTATGTGTGTGTAGGGTTTAACATCCCGAGAATGCATGTATGTGTGGGGTTTAACGTCGCGAGAATGTATGTGTGTGTGGGGTTTAACGTCGCGAGAATGTATGTGTGTGTGGGGTTTAACGTCGCGAGAATGTATGTGTGTGGGGGGTTTAACGTCGCGAGAATGTATGTATGTGTGGGGTTTAGAGGGGCCTCTTTATGCAGGCAGTCAAAGTACATTTTATATAATTGTTGTGCCTCGAGTCCCTAAATAGTAAATTAGAACTAGGGGTTGTTTTTAGTAAAAACAAATGTCTGCCCTACAAGAGAAAGGGCCATAAATCTGCCAAAATCAATCAACTGGAACACAGCGAAGACATGTGCAACTAGGCTTGGTAATGGTCATCCCTACCAATTTTCATGAAAATCCCGGCAGCTGATCAGGAAAAGTAGTGGGGGAAAAAGCTTATGTATCAAAACCTTTAAAGGGTTTTAAAGAGCCACAACTAAATAAAATATCATTCAACTGGAACACGACAAAGATATGCGCAACTAGGCTCGGTACTGATCATTCCAGCCAAGTTTCAATGAAATCCAACCAGAGGTTCGGGAAAACTAGTCCGCATAAAGTTTGTGTATAAGGGGCCATAAGTCTGTCAAAATCATTAAACCAGAACATGGCAATGACTTGCGCATCTAGGCTTGGTACTGATCATTCCTGCCAAGTTTCGTTGAAATCCAGCCAGGCGTTCAGGAGAACTAGTCTGTACAAATTTAGTGTATTGAAACATTTAAAGGGCCATAACTCCACCAAAAATCATTCGAGCGGAAGACAGCGATGATATGCACAACTAGTCTTGATACTGATCATCCTTGCCAAGTTTCATTAAAATTCAGCGAGGGGTGCAGCAGCACCAGTCCGGACAAAGTTTGTGTATTAAAACCTGTAAAGGGCCATATATTTCAACCAGAACAAGGTGAGGATATGCACAACTAGGCTTGGTACTGAACATCACTGCAACGTTTCTCTGAAATCCAGCTTGGGGTTCAGGAGAACTAATCCGGACAAAGTTTGCGCAGTAAAACTTTTAAAGGGATATAACTCAGAGAAAAATCTTTCAACCGGAACATGGTGATCATGAAATGCATAACTAGGCTTGGTACTGATCATCCTTGCCATGTTTCGTTGAAATTCGGCCAGGGGTTTAGCATAACTAGTCCGGACAAAGTTTGTGTATTAAAACATGTAAATGGCCATAACTTCGTCAAAAATAATTCAACCGGAACTTGGTGATGATATGCACAACTAGGCTTGGTACTGATCATACCTGCCATGTTTCTCTTCAATCCAGCCAGGGGTCAGGAGAAATAGTCCAGACAACGTTTGTGAAGTAAAATATTTAAAGGGCCATAACTTTGCCAAAAATCATTCAACTGGAACATGGTGATAATATGCACAACTAGACTTGATACTGATCATTGAAATCCAGCCAAACTAGTCCATACAAATTATGTGTATAAAAATCTTTAAATGGCCATAACTCCACCAAAAATCTTTCAACTGGAACCGGGTGATAATATGCACAACTAGGCGTGAAAGAAAAATGTAAACTTTCTCATGGGAAGTTAAAAACAAGAGGCCCAAAAGGGCCTGTATCACTCTACTGGCTATATGGTGTCCATGGTGGGGTGGGGTGGGATGGGGTGGGGTGGGGTGGGATAGAAGGATTGTGTGTCAGATATGGCTGTATGAAACTAGTTTTATATAAACTGTCTTCAATTACCAAGATATGGGGAGGGATGTATTTAGCTCAAGTTTGGCTGGCTTTAAACAAATAAATTTTCACTTGTGACCCTGGGGCAGGGCCAAATTTGACCACAGGGTCACCATTTGAACAAACTTGGTGGAGGACCAAATACAAAATATTACACCCCAGGGTCACCATTTGTAGGACAATAAGCTGATGCTAAATACAAAATATTAAACCTTTGGCTCTTATTGTTTCAGAGAAGAAGATTTTTGAAGTTTTCCCAGTATAAGTCTATGTAAAACTGTGACCACTGGGGCCGGGCCAAATTTGAGCCCAGGTTCACTATTTGAACAAACTTGGTAGAGGATCCATAAGCTGATAATACATAAAGTCATAAAAAATATTTACCTTTATCTCTTGTAGTTTCATAGAAGAAGATTTTTGTTCTTCCCTATAACTCTATGTAAAACTGAGTTAACAAGGGCGTCTAAACTCCCAAATAAAGAAAAAGAACTTGAAGAAAAAAAAGAAAAAAAAAAGAAATGTCACAGTAAGTGACAAATGCCCCCGAAGTGACCTGTAAGTGTGACCTTGACCTTGGAGCAATATGAACCAACAGAAATTTAGAAAAAAAAAAAATCAAACAAACAATAAAAATATAAAAAAATAAAAATTAAAAAAAAAGTTAAAAAATAAATAAAAAATTAGAAAAAATTAAAAAAAAAAATTAAAAATTTAAAAAAAAAAAAGAATTATAAAAAAAAAGTTAAAAAAAAGTTAAAAACTTTTTTTTTTTTTTTTTTTCGCGACACGACATCTTGTTGTGGTGAGCAATTGTGCGAAGTTATTTGAAAATCCATCCATTATTGTCAGAGTTATGAAGCGGAGACGACTGTATAGACAAACGGATTTTGAACTTTATCTCTAAGTGTGACCTTGACCTTGGAGCCACGGACCTGGATTTTGTGCGCGACACGTCGCCTTGTTGAGGTGAGCAATTGTGCGAAGTTATTTGAAAATCCATCCATTATTGTCAGAGTTATGAAGCGGACACGAGTGTATAGACGAACGGAATTTGACCTTTGACCTCTAAGTGTGACCTTGACTTAGGAGCCAGGGACCTGGTTTTTGTGCGCGACACGTCGTCTTGTTGTGGTGAGCAATTGTGCGAAGTTATTTGAAAATCCGTCCATTATTGTCAGAGTTATGAAGCGGACACGAGTGTACAGACGAACGGACAGACAGTGCGATTACTGGGGCATAAAAATGAATCAATTAAAAATAAAAAATAAAAAAATCGATAAAAAAAAACAAACTTTTTTTAACCCATGAGCCAAGGTTTCTGATGAAAAAAAAAGAACAAAAAATAGCCTCCAGTGAGATTTGAACCCACGGCCCCTGGGGTTTCCAGTGTACATTACCAAAAATTAAAAAGGGACATAACTCCAGTGTTACTGGTTCGACCTGGCTGGTTTTGGGAAAGATCAAATACAGAAGGTGTTCACAAGGCTGAAAATGGCATTTTCCAATAATTCAAGGGCACATAACTGGTGTTCCTGCTCCGATATAGGTGCTTTTCGAACTAGTCCAAGCTTTCAATGATATTAACAATCTGTTAAAGTTTGGAAAGATCGGATGAAAAATGAAGGCACTATCGTCTTAAAGAGGCAAAATACAGTATTTTTAACTAAATCAAAGGCCATAACTCCGGTGTTACTGGTCCAATCTGGCTGGTTTTCAAACCTGTCTGAGCTTTCGTAAATATTAACTAGGTGTGCAAGTTTGGTAAAGATCAAATAATAAATGAAGGTGCTAGAGTGTTAACAAGGCAAAAAACGGCATTTTTCAACAAAAATCAACGGCCACAACTCCAGTGTTACTCATCCTATTAGGCTTGTTTTCGAACTTTTCCAAGCTTTCATTGATATTAACAATCTGTGAAAGTTTGATATAGATCAAATAATAAATGAAGGTGCTGGAGTGTTTGTTCACAAGGCTTAATATGGCATTTTTCAGCAAAACAAGGGGCATATCTGGGGTTACTGACCTAATTTAGCTGGTTTCAGAACTTGTCCAAGCTTTCATTGGTATTAACAATCTGTGCAAGTTTGGTAAAGATCAAATAATAAATGAAGGTGCTATAGTGGTCACAAGGCAGAATATGGCGTTTTTCAGCAAATCAAGGGCCATAACTCCGGTGAAACTAATCCGATCTGTGCAAGTTTGGTAAAGATCAAATAATAAATGAAGGTGCTAGAATGTTCACAAGGCTTAATATGGCATTTTTCGATTTGGTTGGTTTTTGAACTTGTCCAAGCTTTCATTGATATTAACAATCTATGCAAGTTTGATAAAGATCAAATAATAAATGAAGGTGCTAGAGTTTTCACAAGGCTTAATATGGCATTTTTCAGCAAAACAAGGGCCATAACTCCGGTGAAATTAATTCGATCTGGCTGTTTTTTGAATTGGTGCGAGCTTTTATTGATAGTTTCATAAAGATCCAATTAATAATAAAGGTCCTAGAGTGTTCACAAGGCAAAAGTTAACGGACGACGGCCGGCCGGCCGATAGACGACGGCCGGCCGATGGACAACTCGTCATCCCAGTAGAGCTAATGACACTCTGCACGTGTAACAGTTATCATTTTCATACCAAAAATAATATCCCCTCAAAAGCTGAAGTTGCGATATCATAAGAAAAGCGAAATAGTGATAACCAAGTTGAAATTTAAAACCGATCGTCTGTTACATTATGGGTTGGATGTTAGCCATCAATCATTGGTTACAATCAGTGAATCAATATGGCGTATAACATGTGCACGTTAACCTGCTGTTACATGTCTTTTACATTTGATTTATTTCTGCTTTTAGAGAATGTCCTTCTCAAAATGCTATGGTTGTCTTATATAAAATAATTGAAATCACCCAAAATTTGAAAAGTATTAAGTTTATACATTTATACAGTCACCAACATATTCGTTATTACAGCCTACACAGCCGGGATTATAGTGATCTGAACAAGGTTGTTGAAATGCAAAACAACATGTATATGGGGTTTTAATCAATTAATGCTTTTTTCAGGTATTTTATTAATTTGCAATATTGGAGTTGTGTGTCATTTTATATATTGACATCACTGATATGCAAAATAAATACATTTTTTAGGGGTTTATAAATGCTTTTTTTAAAAGTTTTTGCGTACAATATGACCTATTTATGTGTTGACGTGCCGTAAAACACCATTCATTCATTCATTAAAGGTTTACTTTTTTGTATTTTTTATGTTACATTTGAATTTGGTAGTCCATTGTCACATCATCTGACCAAACCAACGATTAAAATCGATCATCGTTATACTTATTGTTGACATCATCCATTATTAAAACAAACCTTAAACACAAAAATGGTAAAAAAAAGCCTCAAAATTAATGAAGAAATTTCCTTATTTTACTTATTAAGGGCAATAATGCTGTAACGCAGACATCAATTTTGTTTAATAGTCCAGGGGCACAGATTAACTGTTTTGGACTAGGAGCCAGCTGGGCCCCTTGCTTGCAAAAGTTAGGGGCCCAGCTTCAGAATCATTAGCCCAGTGTCGCATTCACTTTATTCAGAGGGTTACATTGAAGTATACTTACATATACGTATACTAACTAAATGCTACCAATCTTTGGAAGAAAACTTTGTAAAACCGTTAGTCCTGATGAAGATATTTTTAATCAATAGAATTATTTATAAAACAAACAAAGAAAAAGTCAAACAAACAAATCTTTCATTCCTCAACACGAAGTTAGTTTATACTTGCAAGAGTCAAACTCAATATTCATTTGTGTGTAACATGTATAGCCAGACAGAAAAGTCCAAGTTATCTATTTAATTATAAAAAGTATTGTTAATGAGTTTTGTTATAAATGATCACAACTAGAATATGTAAATTATTGTAATAAAAGATATAAAATATAAAAAACATTAGATATTATTAAATTAATGTTTTATTTTGTTATAATTATTTTATGTTAACATATAGTTTTAAAATTAATGTAGAGACCTTTTCTATCAACATGATTCTCTACCATATAATTATTATTGATGATTTCTAAAAGCACTGCATTTTATTAATCAAAAGCGCCGCGTTTTAGAATATTCAAAAAACAGAAGTGAAACCTAATGATTTCCCCTTCAAATTATAACATGAATTTATGATCATGTGTAAAATAAACATTACCATGTCTGTTTTAATGTTGATTTTATACCAGCAAATGTTACTTCAATGTACTCATGCACATCTAATTTTACATTAACAGTCGAAGCGCAAAGTACCGTAACATGCAGTTTTGTGGGAAACCGTACATCGCAACATCTCAAACATTGTCTAGTTTCCGCAGTGAAAATTGGAAAAATAAAAACAAACATTTGTTTCGTTATTATTTTGTTAAGGGTTTGTCTATTTCGGCCAAAAGTACGTAGTTCACGGGACCAAAGCAAAATCTGCGGGAAAAAATCTTCGAACTTAAATGTTTGTGTTCAATGATTACCCTTTTTTTGGATTGAATATTTTGGTCGCTACATGGGCGCGTGAAAGTCAAATTTTGGTCGCCCAGACCATTTTTTACTCGCCACGGGCGACTGGGCGAGTGCTAATTTGTGCCCCTGCAGTCCTCTCTGATCGAGTTTAAACATTTAAACAAAACTAGTATGTACTGAAGTTAACAATGAGCAAAAACCATGATGGAATATTTATATACATTATCAAATAAGCACAGTACAGAAGTACCGGTACAAACTTTTCTGTTAAGGTTAATGTTAACCATCTCTATTTTAAGTGGAAGTTAAAATTCATTTAGAACAAACCACACATCTTTATAAAGTTTCATGAGATTCTGTCCAGCAATCTCGGAGTAGTTACATATAGAGGTTATCACACAGACAAATGTACAGACAGACGTATCAAACAAACAAATGTACAGACAGACGTATCACACAGACAATCGTACAGACAGACGTATCACACAGACAATCGTACAGACAGACGTATCACACAGACAATCGTACAGACAGACGTATCACACAGACAATCGTACAGACAGACGTATCACACAGACAATCGTACAGACAGACGTATCACACAGACAATCGTACAGACAGACGTATCACACAGACAATCGTACAGACAGACGTATCACACAGACAATCGTACAGACAGACGTATCACACAGACAATCGTACAGACAGACGTATCACACAGACAATCGTACAGACAGACGTATCACACAGACAATCGTACAGACAGACGTATCACACAGACAATCGTACAGACAGACGTATCACACAGACAATCGTACAGACAGACGTATCACACAGACAATCGTACAGACAGACGTATCACACAGACAATCGTACAGACAGACGTATCACACAGACAATCGTACAGACAGACGTATCACACAGACAATCGTACAGACAGACGTATCACACAGACAATCGTACAGACAGACGTATCACACAGACAATCGTACAGACAGACGTATCACACAGACAATCGTACAGACAGACGTATCACACAGACAATCGTACAGACAGACGTATCACACAGACAATCGTACAGACAGACGTATCACACAGACAATCGTACAGACAGGCGTATCACACAGACAATCGTACAGACAGGCGTATCACACAGACAATAGTACAGACAGGCGTATCACACAGACAATCGTACAGACAGGCGTATCACACAGACAATCGTACAGACAGGCGTATCACACAGACAATCGTACAGACAGGCGTATCACACAGACAATCGTACAGACAGGCGTATCACACAGACAATCGTACAGACAGGCGTATCACACAGACAATCGTACAGACAGGCGTATCACACAGACAATCGTACAGACAGACGTATCACACAGACAATCGTACAGACAGACGTATCACACAGACAATCGTACAGACAGACGTATCACACAGACAATCGTACAGACAGACGTATCACACAGACAATCGTACAGACAGACGTATCACACAGACAATCGTACAGACAGACGTATCACACAGACAATCGTACAGACAGACGTATCACACAGACAATCGTACAGACAGACGTATCACACAGACAATCGTACAGACAGACGTATCACACAGACAATCGTACAGACAGACGTATCACACAGACAATCGTACAGACAGACGTATCACACAGACAATCGTACAGACAGACGTATCACACAGACAATCGTACAGACAGACGTATCACACAGACAATCGTACAGACAGACGTATCACACAGACAATCGTACAGACAGACGTATCACACAGACAATCGTACAGACAGACGTATCACACAGACAATCGTACAGACAGACGTATCACACAGACAATCGTACAGACAGACGTATCACACAGACAATCGTACAGACAGACGTATCACACAGACAATCGTACAGACAGACGTATCACACAGACAATCGTACAGACAGACGTATCACACAGACAATCGTACAGACAGGCGTATCACACAGACAATCGTACAGACAGGCGTATCACACAGACAATCGTACAGACAGGCGTATCACACAGACAATCGTACAGACAGACGTATCACACAGACAATCGTACAGACAGACGTATCACACAGACAATCGTACAGACAGACGTATCACACAGACAATCGTACAGACAGACGTATCACACAGACAATCGTACAGACAGACGTATCACACAGACAATCGTACAGACAGACGTATCACACAGACAATCGTACAGACAGACGTATCACACAGACAATCGTACAGACAGACGTATCACACAGACAATCGTACAGACAGACGTATCACACAGACAATCGTACAGACAGACGTATCACACAGACAATCGTACAGACAGACGTATCACACAGACAATCGTACAGACAGACGTATCACACAGACAATCGTACAGACAGACGTATCACACAGACAATCGTACAGACAGACGTATCACACAGACAATCGTACAGACAGACGTAAAATGTTTCCAGCCATTATAAGCAGCACAAACAAGACAGACGTAAGGAAAATGTTTCAAGCCATTATAGGTAGAGCTAAAATACTATTTAAACTTACCTGTTGCATAGTTAAACTTCAGCTGGGACGGGCAAACTTCAAGTGGGTTGGGGCTAATCCAAATCCAGAGTTGGCACAACCATCAGTATACCAGTCAGCTCTCCTACATTAGAAGTGCACCATCAGTATACCAGTCAACTCTCCTACATTAGAAGTGCACCATCAGTATACAAGTCAACTCTCCTACATTCGAAGTGCACCATCAGTATACCAGTCAACTCTCCTACATTAGAAGTGCACCAACAAAGGCTTTCTGTCCCAGCTATCAAAATCTTGCTCTTCATGTCAGAAAATTCTTTCTTTATTTCGTATCAGAATTCCACTCTGAAAAAAAAAAAGAAGAAAAGTCCTCCTTCAATTTTTATATCTCGCTCTCTCCTTTTTCACCTGTTTGGCCAATGCAATATTGACAAGTATAAATCATATCCAAATAAATGTCTCAGTTTGGCACCAATATGGAAGCAATATATAACCAAACACAAACCCATAAACCATATTATTTATACTCCCTCATATTTTTGTAATCAAAAGGTCCTGAGAGTATATCCTGATATAATCAATTACGCAAACAGAAAATGTCATAAACTGACACAGTTGGAACCCAAAGTGGAAGCCAGAAAATAGAAACAACAGATGCATTGACACATTTTTTCATTAAAATACACAATATTTGCACTTTGCCAGCCAGCAAATCGGAATTTAATCGATCGCATGCCACGAATTAGACTAATATAGAAGCCATAAGCAATTTTTTCTGTATTCTAATACTCAATTTCTTTTCTTGGAAATGACAAGTCATCAAAATTGTCACTTTAAAGGCATGTTTAATTAGTTTTATAACTAATGCTGATATTTTATGCAAAATAATGACCATGTCTCGATTACTGAGTTCCATATTTAACTGAACACATTCCAGGAAAACAAAGCATTAAAATCAAAATGTATTTCTTGCATGCCACAGTTGCTCGATTTTCCCAGAATAAGACAAGGCCACTGCCACGGGCTGTCTCGCCTTCTGGGTTTTTGTTCATTCACAATGAGGGTTTGGTCTGTTGGGATCGTGTCGATTCTTATGGATGGCAGGAGGTGTACAGTCCAGGAAAAGTGGGGGGGTTTGCCTCCACCACATAAAATCGACTGTCATGTATAACTTTACAAATATCTAACTTTAAATTTATTTCATTTAGTGCAATAAAAAATAAATAAATAAACAAGGAGAAAACAATAAAGTAAAGGACACAATTTGATATAAAGTATATAAAACAGAATTGAGTACATTTTAAGTACAAGGTGAATGTTAATGTTCATAGTTATTTTGTCTATAAAGTCAAGGTCATTGGTGGGGTGGGGCTTAGCGAAAGGGTAAGGGGTTACCCTAGTGAATGTTCAAACAAAGTTTCAAAGCAATACCTTTGACGGTATTGGAGATATATGCTTTCCAAAAAAGTGTAACCAAGAAAATTTGATTAAGTTCTGTTGTCTTTAAAGTCAAAGTCAACATTGGTGGGGTGGGGCTTATTGAGAGGGTAAGGGGTTACCCCAGTGAATGTTCATATAAAGTTTCAAAGCAATACCATTGATGGTATTGGAGATATATACCGTCCAAAAAAAAATAACCAAAAACTTTAACCAAGAAAACTTGACTAAGTTCTGTTGTGTTTAAAGTCAAGGTCATTGGTGGGGTGCAGCTTAGTGAAAGTGTAAGGGGTTACCCCAGTGAATGTTCATACAATGTTTCAAAGCAATGCCTTTTACAGTACTGGAGATATATACCTTCAAAAAACTTTAACAAAGTTTTGACGGCGCCGTTGCCTTCACTTCATCTTTGCCTTCGTCGCCGCCGCCGAAATATTGATCCCTAGGTCTCGCTTTTTTCTTCGAAAAGGCAAGACAAAAAGTATCCTATTTTATCGTTCCAGTTTTTTTTAAATGCTTTTATATATAACACAAGACCTCGGTCTGAGGGGGTCTCGCCCACCGCGGCAAACCGCATATGAAATATTTTATTAAAGGACTAGGTATGATAAGGGGCAAAATTGGCCCCCAATATTGAACGTTTTAATGCACAAGTTTTGAATATCTTGTTTAGCGACAGATGAAATGAAAAAGTACGTTTGAAGGCTCTAAATGAATTCAAGAGCCTCACAAAGAAGGCATTTTCTTTCAAAAAATGACATTTGGGTTAATTTTCAGCAGTTTTCAATCAGTTTTTGGTCTTCGAAATATAGAGTGCACCCTCAAGCACAGCTGATTTTTTGTTGAAACAGGTACTTGATATGGAGGCATCATCAGCCAAAAAACTTTGTGTGCTCGGAGGTGCACTCTATATTTTTAGGATCAAAATCTTGCCCAGAACGGTCCAAAATCTATAAAATATAACAAAATTACAAAAAAATCCATTTTTTCAGACCTGTTAATTCTTCTAGATAAAAAAAAAAAAAAAAAAAAAAAATCTTTTGAAGATAGAATATGATCAATTTACTTCAACATGAACAAGAGGGCTGGCGTGGCGCAGTCGGTAGAGTGGTGGATTTGTAACCGGAGTCCCCGGGTTCAATCCTCCATGATGCCACTGAGTTTCGTCGGTGTGTTCTTGGGCAAGACACTTTCCCTTAGCCTCGTCCGTCGGATGGGGACGTAAACCGGGTGGTCCCGTGTATCGGTCTATCCTCCGAGCACGTTAAAGAACCATAGGAATCTATTCGATAATAAGAGTAGGGCACGGTTCCCGGATTCCTATGTATCCTTCCCCTCTCTCTGGGGCGGCTCTAAATAACCTATACTGTGTTGATGAGCCGTTAAACAACATTCAATTCAATTCAGTTCAACATGAACAACAGATTATAATTATGTAAATATTATTTTTTGCATTTTGAATATATTGGGGGCCAAAATACCCCCTTATCATACCTGGTCCTTTGTTCTTAAATGATGTCCACCAAAGACAACACTTCAAATGACCAAGTATCAAACAAACAATTAGAGGTAATCATAAGAAGTTAAGTTACTGAGGTTAAGTCGTTTAATATATAAATAACGCAAAATGTTACCTTGAACTTGGTATTTTTTGTCATTCAGCAATGTCCACCAATGCCAACAATACATATGACCAAGTATCAAAGACATAAAGTGAGGCAATCACATAAAGTCAACTGAGGTTAAGTTACCTAACCAAGGTTAAGTTACCTAACTTAGGCTGAGTTTGGGGGAAATAACGCTGACTTAAATACAGCTTGTAACGTATCGTAAATTAAAGAACCCTAATAGTACTTGGAAAACAGACTCATTTAAAGTTAATAATCAAGTGTTATTCCACAAGATGGGTATTCAAATCATAATATTGACATACGTCATTGTACAATAATGATTACCTTGTGTAACTATAGTCTATAGATAGCATACGTGGCCAACACTAAACTTAGTCAATTTTCGTGATTACAGGAGCTCACCAAGGGGTTCATCGCTCTCCAGGAAGGGAACTGGTTCAGTAAAAAAATTGCAAAAAGTAAAAAATAAATAAAAAAATCAAAAAATCAAAAATCTGCCCACCCCTGGGGTCCTTTAACCCCCTGGCGCTCTTTTGCGAGACCCTTGATTGTTATAAATCTAATATATTCATAAGGAGGACATGTGCACCGTTTTCAAAGTATTTTTTAGTTTAGAGTTCATCTTTTAGTGTTTTTAGCAGACAAAAATCGAGGGAATGTCAAAACATGCAGCCTACCAACTACTATACATAATAAAAAAGCTTTCTTATTCTTCGAATAGTCGAGCTAAAAATGGCTAACTAGAAAGCTTGGAAAATATTGTACAGGTTGTCTATCAAGCCTGTCGAAGGAGTCGTTCGTAACAACTTGGATTTAAGCTTTACAAAACGCGGACGCCATAGATGTTTTAAATGCAATTTTAAATTTTATTTTTAAAAACTATAGTATACACATGTTATAAATATAGCCCAGCATACCTTAAATAGGTCATTACAATATTCGTGAAGGCTCATTCTTGGTTGTGGTTTTTTCACTGTTTTCCCGCCACCTGTCAGAGTTGTTGTTGTTGTTGTTGTTATAATTCAGTCGAATTCTGCCAATAAAAGCACACCTCTTTATCTGTTCTGAGTTTATGTTATATCAAATACTAAAATTCATGGAAGCTTTATTTCTAAAGAAAATATATATTACCGGTACATAAATGTTTTATATAAATTATAAATGTGTGCACTTAATAAAATCACATCTGCGGAAGAACAGAACAACAGATCACGATTTTATTGGAAATCAATGGAAATGATTGCGACATTCTACATTGATTTAGTTGTCCATGACTGATGCTTTGAGTCTTCTGTTGTTGATCTCATCCTCTAATAACAAATATGGAATTTTAATTTGGTCAGAAGCTGTTTACTAAAGTTATTATGTAAACAAGCTGAATAGGGGCAACAACTCCTTAAAGGTACTGGAGGCAATCTGGAAGAGCGATTTGTGTCAATGGAAATGAAAACACTCATAATGTGCTTCGATTTCGTACAATACGTACATTTAACGCTCTTATAAACTCTTGTTTTGCGATAGAGGTACATTTATGTGAATTATATGTACACCTGTTAGCAATATAAACCCCATTTAAAATTAAAATTAATATTTATGATTTAGCAACAAACGCAACCTAGTCATCAAGCTTTCCAGACCGAATGTTTTCATTAACAACAACTAACAAACAGGTAGCATGCGGCTTAATTTAATCATAATGCATCCACAGTTCATATCAAACTGAAGCACATAAAGATGGTTTTCATATTCATTTGGATCAATCATTCCTCAAGATCGCCTCCAGTCCAGCTGCATGACATCAATCACTCCTCAAGATCGCCTCCAGTCCAGCTGTATGACATCAATCACTCCTAAGATCGCCTCCAGTCCAGCTGCATGACATCAATCACTCCTCAAGATCGCCTCCAGTCCAGCTGCATGACATCAATCACTTGTAAGATTGCCTCCAGTCCAGCTGCATGACATCAATCACTCCTCAAGATCGCCTCCAGTCAAGCTGTATGACATCAATCACTCCTAAGATCGCCTCCAGTCCAGCTGCATGACATCAATCACTCCTCAAGATCGCCTCCAGTCCAGCTGCATGACATCAATCACTCCTCAAGATCGCCTCCAGTCCAGCTGCATGACATCAATCACTCGTAAGATTGCCTCCAGTCCAGCTGCATGACATCAATCACTCCTTAAGATCGCCTCCAGTCCAGCTGTATGTTACTTTTGCTTTTGTTGTATATGAAAATGTTTGGACTGGACTCAGCAAGTTTTCATAATTATGTGCTGATTATAAGTAAAAGTTTTATGTTCACGGGTTCTTAAAATATCCGTGATTAAATATGCGTAAGATGAATTACTCTTAATTCGATGCTCCAGTTTTGGGGTTTAGCCTGACTGGTTAAAGCTGTTTATATTGTGTCTACAGGGTTTGGATTCTCAAAATATGTAAGTTATATATATATACCTTGTCATCAGGGGGTTTAGAAACAATTTACATATATGTTGTAAGATGTGGCTGTTGTTGGCGGGATAGCTACTTTAATTAAATGGGGTGTATACTGCTAACAGGTCAATCTCATTAAAATGGGGTGTATACTGCTAACAGGTCAATCTCATTGAAATGGGGTGTATACTGCTAACAGGTCAATCTCATTAAAATGGGGTGTATACTGCAAACAGGTCAATCTCATTAAAATGGGGTGTATACTGCAAACAGGTCAATCTCATTAAAATGGGGTGTATACTGCAAACAGGTCAATCTCATTAAAATGGGGTGTATACTGCTAACAGGTCAATCTCATTAAAATGGAGTGTATACTGCAAACAGGTCAATCTCATTAAAATGGGGTGTATACTGCAAACAGGTCAATCTCATTAAAATGGGGTGTATACTGCTAACAGGTCAATCTCATTAAAATGGGGTGTATACTGCTAACAGGTCAATCTCATTAAAATGGGGTGTATACTGCTAACAGGTCAATCTCATTAAAATGGGGTGTATACTGCTAACAGGTCAATCTCATTAAAATGGGGTGTATACTGCTAACAGGTCAATCTCATTAAAATGGGGTGTATACTGCTAACAGGTCAATCTCATTAAAATGGGGTGTATACTGCAAACAGGTCAATCTCATTAAAATGGGGTGTATACTGCAAACAGGTCAATCTCATTAAAATCAGACCTTTTATCACGCTACGATACTCTCTACTATGTAAAGAATCATATGAATTATTATTAATGATTTATACAACAAAAACTAGCCGAGTCGTCTAGTTTCCAGACAAAACTATTTCATTAACAATGCCGGAGTTTAGTGTATATGCACATTGAATGTGAAACTGAAACACGTTTATTCGTTTTTGGATTGCCGACATCGCCTCCAGTCCCTTTAATGTATCCTATTTGTCAAACTTGCCTGAGATCTTAATGAAATAAACCTATGATTAAATATTGATGAAAATCAAAATCTGTTGACATTAGCCAATGTGTAAACAATCTGTAATTTAATGTTCTTATTTTGACATAATGAAGATCAATCAAGGGCAATTACTCAATAAAGCACGTCCAATAAAGCACGTCCAATAAAGCACGTCCTTTCTGCTCAGTGTCCAACTCATACCTGAGCAAACCTTTTTATAAAATTTGGTGAAGATCCGAAAATGTTTATTGGTTTTCATTAAACAAACTGAAATTTCCTGTATGTATTCAATAAGTATAATATAGTTTTCGACCTTGTACACACTATAGTTAAACCGTATGAAAGATGGAGGCCTTAAAATGTTAACAAAGCAAAATACAGTTTTTTTTTAAATAAATTTACTGGCCATAACTGTTAATTACAATTGGATACCTTGTATGAGCTTTTATATTACTATAAACAGCTTTCCCAAATTTAGTAAAGATTTGATGACAGATGATGGCAAATATATAAAATTTACAAGTCAAAATATTGCATTTTAATGTTCAATAAATCACAAGCTTTTATTAATATAAATATGTTCACCAATGTTGGTGCAGATTACATGGTAGACAACGGAGCAAGTGTTAAAAACTTATTTAACAGCACAAGGGCCATAACTATGTTTTTATTATCCAATATTGGGACTTTCCGAACTTATCCGAGATTTTATTGATATGAAAGACCATAACAAAGTAAGAGTGCTTAAACAAGACCAAAAAATAGCATTTTTCATTGAAACAACGACCAGAATTCTGTTTAAATTCCAATGCAACTGCTTTCGTGTCCGAATTTACCTGACAGTTTGTATCATACTCTTTTTTTATAAAGATCAATTGCAAAATGAACGTACTAGAATTTTAACATCAGCAACAGGCACTGGACGGTCGACAATGACGGATGAAGTAATAAGTGTCTTTGTTTTCAGCCAGTAGTGTTAAATTAAAGTGATGGCGGTAGTATCAACCACTTTTTCTTATGATGCAGTTATGTCTATTGTTTTGATATCCTGTTTGGAAACTGTGTAGGCTTATTTACTATAACCATTTTCTGGGATAGTTATATCCCTTCTTACCTCCTGTGAGCCGAAGCTATTGCGACTTCTCTTCGTACGTCATCCTTGAACGTCTCCCCAAAATCAATTTGTCTAATGTTGACCAAACTTGACAAGGATGATCCTGAGATCAATATCTGTCAAGTTTTTAAAAGATGGCCGCCATTCCTGGAAATATCTAAGACCTTAACAAATATTTTTCCAAAAAGATCCAACAGATTTGATTTTCAATGTCATCTCACTCACTCACACTCGCAGCATGCAGATTAACTATCAACGTTGTACAATTCAACTCCCTCAGTTCAAAAAGCTTGTAACTTGTATATTGTTATGTGTAGGTAAAACTTTGAATTAAAGCGATTGTGGGGGGTACCAATGACATCTTCTTATGATGCAGGCATGATCATATTGTACAGCGTTTTTAAACAATTTTTTAAAAAAGATTTACAGAGAAAACGAAACAAAATAGTTACATTTTTGGGAAGAAGTGGCTGAGAGGAATTATGGAACCCGTTAGTCAGCTGGGCGAACATATTCCCTGACCGGTTTCATTTAGTAAATATGAACTCTTCAGAGGTTATTCGTTGCCTACAAAGAAGCTGAAAGCAATGATTCTGTATGTACACATGCGTAATAAAACCTAGAATGATACGGATTTGTTGGGCATAGAATACACACAATCTGAAACACTATCCAATCTTTGCTGACTGGAACTATTTGATTTTAAATAAAATAATCCATATCTAAAGCATAAACTTATGATGTCACATGACATTTTGGCACAATGTTTATCTAACATCATGGTGTTTTTTAAACAGTTAATTGTAATGTCATGTGATAACAAGACGAAATGGAACACATATGGTGCCTGCCTATGGTGCCTGTCATGTTAAAGAGTTATGGAACACCTACGGTGCCTGCCATGTTATAGAGTTATGGAACGCCTACGGTGCCTGCCATGTTACAGAGTTATGGAACACATATATATGTATTTTGGGTGTTCTGGGCCACTAGGAGAATCACCCCAAATAATCTAAAATCACCACACAAAATTTTTCAGTTTACTGAAAATTAAGTCAATTAAACTGGTTATTTAGCATGTCCAAGGCGCTAAATAACCCAAGATTTTAAGATTGAATTGTGAAAATGTTTTAAATTTGGATGTTTAAAATTGTATTGCAAAATAGAGGTTAAACAATAAAACTTAGGTTAACAAACTTTTTTAAAATAGGGGTAGTGAAGATTGCAAGTTTAATTTTTTTAGGTTTTGAGCTTTGTGTAGTAGGTAAGGTTACGTGATTATTGTCATGTCAGAGTAAGGTTACGTGATTATTGTCACATGTATTAGCTCATGTGATAAGCATCTATTTATATCAACCAATCGGTGAAGATCATGTGATAAGTGTCTATTTATATCAACCAATCGGTGAAGATCATGTGATAAGCGTCTATTTATATCAACCAATCGGTAAAGTTTTTGGTCTCCCTGACGGGTATAAAAGGCGGTGAAAACTATGGATTAGTATCACCGCCTTTTATACCCGTCAGGGAGACCAAAAACTATGGATTAGTATCATAGTCCTTCGGATGAGACTTAAAACCTAGGTCCGCTCGCTAAAATGCTTAGTGCAATACAGCGAGGATAAATAAACGCTTATACGCACGGATTAGTATCACTCTTGACACGGTGACATACCCTATGGGAATAGAGACCTGAAAGAGTAAGGATAAAACTAGGATTATTTTTCATGAAAGGTAAGTTCATTTTAATTTTTTTTTTTTTTTTTTTATATTTTTAGAAGGTTCTAGGTTGAATACAAAGGTGGTGGATCGTACTCATACACATTACTAAAACAATTTATTACACACTTTTTAGACTTTTTTGTAAGGTTGCCATTGCTTCCTTTCTTCCCTGTTCTACTAGTTCTTTTTTTTGAACTTCACTTATTTCAGCCTTTTTTTGTTTGGTGTCCTGTTTTAAACTATAATATTTATCCAACTCATCTAAAATCATCTTAAACTCTTGATCAGATATTTGTGCATAACTCAACGCTTTTGATATTAACTGTTTTATACTATTGAACTTAGACTCTGCCAAAGTTTTTATTTCATGATGTTTTTGAGCTTTTGAATTAAGCTTGCGTCTGATAAAATTAACACAAACACCTGTAGCTCCACATATTATTGCTGCTATTTCCAAAGGTAACAAAACTGGAATAACAAATCCAATCCCAGCCATAATAACACCTGCTGATATCAAGGTAGTGTCAATTCCATCTGTAATATTAATACCACGTTTATATTTTTTATAAAGTGACTGACGTATATCTCGTTCTGTTATTAACTTTTTTTTAATTTCTGAAATCTTTTGTAATCTATAATTTTGTCCGTCTTCCACTGGCAAATCAGGATATAAACTTGGTGCTGTCGGTTGCTTCATTTTTTATTAATAAATAAAAAATTAAATTAATTCAATTAATAATGATGCCACCGTATTTACAGCTGTGGCGTTGGCAACCTTGCATACAAAGTTAACAACAGAACCAGCGCCAATCTCTAAAGGTTTATCAAAGTTATCATGATTGCGTGGAATGATGTGAAGCGTTATACCATAATTTGGTTGTTCAACACCATTGACAGAAACTATTACAGTTACGTCACCAACTAATCGTTCACATGCTAAACCTATTCCCATAATCCGTCCACGGCGTGTCATTACATGCCCCACATTTTTTTCTGCCCCGCCGTTACCAAATGAGAGTATTCTGTTTGACACAAGTGGGCCCTTAGCCTCTGCAAATATTGTTATAATTCCATATTTAAGATTATCAACTCTATTTTTTAAATGATTAAACTGGTCAACAAAAGGCACAACTCGCCTATATAAATTTTGAACATCATTTATTAAAGCCTCTAAGTCTTCTGTTTTTTTAGGTCTTGTTGGTCCATATATACTCATTGTTTTTTTTTATAAAAATATATTTTTTAAATAATTTCTAAAACACAACTCATAGGCAAACCGTGATTAAATATCTTGTTGCCATACTCATCTCTAACTTCTATTTTCAATTCAGTAATTGCACCATTCATAAGACAGTGATATTCAGGATAAAAACTTGTATATACTATATCTCCAAACTGCTTATTTACTACAGGCACAACACCTATAATAGTGCTTGGTGCACCATTGAAATAATTACTACTTGTATTAACTTGTTTCAGATGAACATATAGCTGTTTATAAGGAGCTAAATCAATTGGTAAATCTCCTATATTAGTACCTGTCAACCATTTTCTGTCTTTGAATCCCAGCATTTTTGAACGACCGCTTGACATTCGTGTCTCTATTGGCGTATGTAAAATGGCTGCACCAATTTGGACAATACTGTCCAGGATAATATTTTCATTTAGCTTTTTAAAATGTTCTACCAAGTCTTGAAAGTTATAGAGTCCACCTGGTAAATGTTCTATTTTATCTGGGTTTCGTGTCTTTATGGTTTCATGAATAATATTTTGCCAACCGATAGTGTATGTAAAACTTTTTAATCCAACGCGCTTAGTTCCATCTCTATTATCGATATACTGTTGTAAATTAATAGAGTTGTTTATGTTTGAAATTGTATGAAACTTTTTTTTTTAATATATATATATAAAAACACAAATAAAAATGATTTCTAAAGAATTTAAATATAACCCAGATGCTCACTATTCAAATACTTTTAGCAAAAGAAAGTGATAGATATAATAAATCAAAACATAGTCATTACGTCAGACGGTAAAGGCTTTAAAGCATCATTTCCAAATGTCTTTGAAAAATACAAACTTTCATACGTCAAATCAGATACTATAGTCCAACGCTGGGGAACAGATTGGATGTTATTTTGGCAGAATCAGTTAAACTTTGCTATTTGGTGTGCGACAACTGGATGTGGTATTGATTTCAACAATCATCTAAAAGCTGATGCCTTGGTTGGTTCGTTATTTCGATTTCATGTCTACTACCAAGTCAGAAGAATATTATTTGAGATGAGTGTAGCAATGCCGCAAGACTCAAATTGGAATGCGTTTAATAACACATATAATCGAAACGCATACGAGAGAATATGCAAGGAGTTTAACGTTGACTTAAATTCGGACTGGAGACAAAAACAAAGCTATAATGATGGTCTAGGAACAATTTATAATTACTGGACAAATATTGGTTATCATCCTTTGGTAAATAATGTATACGACAACAAAACGATGAGTTTTACAGTCTATGAGAGTGATAAAACATATCACATTGATTACATTGCACAAGGATCTGAGGCTGACAACAGCTGGTCTACTTTTATACTAGATTGTTCATCTGGATTTACAAGGGCAGGAGTAGAAAGAATCAATGACAGCATAAGAACATACTGCTGGGCAATCCTCGGCTCACAATCACAAACAAGAACAGATATACTTGGAACTGGAACAGCATTTGATGCACAGAAACAATTTCTAGCAAATGTAGAGGACGCAATAAATAGCCCCATTGACTTGCCCAGTCAAATTTCAAGATATGAAAACACTCACCAAGTGTTGTATCCTCGTTTAACATTTTGTTTATTGTTTCTTTTATCCTGCTTACTTGGTTACGAAAAGCTTCTCTGTTTTCATTGATGACATCCATTCTTGCACCTCTTTCAACTTCAAGGTCTTTGATGCGATCGCTAATTCTTTTTATCTGGAATTCATCATTATCAGTCTTAGCTTGTTCTAACTTTTGTTTTTCTCTTGTTATGTCTTTATCAAGTTGTGTGAGTTTTGCTACGTTATTGGTAAGTTCTTCCTTGACAGTTGTCATCGCTTTTACTATTCCATACATTTCACGCTTGTCTATATTTGTTTGTGTTGAAACATCAGGACGCTCAATCACATCCCAGTCATACAATGATGTCTCTATGTTATCCAGTGATGCGTTTATGTTATCTATATCACGTGATAAATCTTGTAATGGAATAGCATCCACATTATCTGGTAAATCGTTTATTGTGCTCTCCAACTCTTGCAACGCTTGTCGAGCTTTTTGTGGTAATTTTGTTTTACTGTCATACTCCGGCAAATTCAAAAATTGTCTTATCGACATTGTTCCCCCAGAGCCAATAATCCTGTTATATTCATTTGCCAAAGAACCAAGAGCAAGAAATGTAAAAGAGCCTTGCCTGGCAGTTATTCTTATTTCTTTATCACCAACAATCCAGTATAATGTTTTACCATCATCTGATACTTTAAACTGGTCATAATCCATTTTGTCCGGTGCCATTTTATATCGTTTTCCTATTTCATTATAAAAGGATTTTACAAGATTTTTCTTGTATGCTTCAAGTTCGGATTCTTTCAACTCCCCACGAAGTTAAGCAATATGGTCGCTTTGATTAAGAAGACTTCTTAGAACAGGCTCATCAGGCACCATCGGTGCATCATCATCATCAAAATCATAATATTCATCATAATCATCTGGATCGAACGTAGGATTTTCAAATCCTCCTTCAGCCATTGTTTATTTTATTTAATTTTAAAAAATATATTTAAAAAATAAAAACAATGTCGGCTTACGGAAACAAACTTAACCCTCATAGAAAACTAAGAGAACCTCATGGTGCCAAAGGCATCCGCACAAGTGTAGTAATAACTAATAATCCATCAACAATAGACCAAAACCAGCAACTGCTTGTGAGATTTCCCAATCTAAGTACTAATGATGTGATAGTTCCTCGTACTGCTCGTCTTGCCTTTGAAATAGAACTTAAAAGCAGAACAGACGCCAACGCTACTCTATTTCAAAATCTGGGTAGAACAATTGTGAAAAAAAATGACAATAAGAATAAGTGGCAATGAAGTCATGTCAATAGATGACAGTGATATATATCATTGTTATGTAGATTTATGGAAAAGCCCTACTGAACGATTAAACACAGCTTACCAAGGTATTGGTAAATCAAACATGCTAAAACATAGAGTTAGCGCGGGAGATGCTTCCTCAGACACCGGAGATGAAGCTATAGCAGCAGCTTATGGAAATAGATTTTGTATTCCACTGGACTTTGAAATGTTAGAAAGTCATATGCCATTTTATCAAGCGGTGCTTGGTGATAGGTTAGAATATGAATTAACGTTTAACGATTATAACAAAGTTATCAAAAGCAGTGATGCTGATGCATCTTATGTAATAAAAAATATCTGCTTGGAATTTGATACGGTTAGTGATGTTGAATTATCCAGACAAATAAGACAGCAAATCAATGGTAAGATAGTATTTATGTATGATCGTATCTTGCGACATAGAAAAATAACAGCAAACAAATCTGAAACCCTTTGGAATATCAACATTAATGTACCAGCACAGAGCATGAAAGGTATTTTAATGCTGTTTGAAGACCCAGAAAGAACAAGCGCAGAAACCTATTACAACCCAAAGATTGAAAAGGTTGAAATGACAATAGAGGGAGTACCAAATCAGTTGTATAGTCAGGGCATGAAGGCATATCAACATAGGGATGAAATCAACAAATATTTTGCTTTAACATCAAAAAGAAACAAAGAGACAGAAATAGCAGCGAGGGACTTAAACTTTACCAATGTTTCTCTTGAGACTTATTTGACAAAATCATATGCTTTGTGGCTTGACCTTAGAACATGTGAGGACAATTTAATATACGGCAGTGGAAGAAGAATAGAAAACGGCAGTGAAGGTATAACGATACTAATAAATAAAAAAGCAGATGCAGATCAAACTTTAAATGTTTATATATATATAATACAAGATGCGCAAATCAATTTCGAAGATGGAAGATTCAAAGAAGTACGATACTAGTTTACAACAAAAATATCCTAAATATTCACACAGTGCCATTATCTGTGGTCAGACAGGCTGTGGTAAAACAGAGTTTGTTCTTGACATACTTGAACAAGAGTATGTTGGAGTTTTTGAACATATAATTATATTGTGTCCAACCGTAGAGTGGAACGAGGCTTATAAAAATAGATCCTGGATAGGAGATGTGAAAAAACCCAAAGATAAAAAAATAATAATTGTCAATCCCGTGAGCAACGGTAAAGACATGTTACAAGAACTGTTGCGTTTCTTTTTCAAACAATATGCTGGCCAGCCCACATTATACATTATTGCCACAAAAGAATTAACAAAAAAAAAAGATATGTTATCAGAGTTGGCATTCTCTGGTCGCCACGCCAAACAATCAGTGTGGGTCATTTCACAAAGATATAATTCTGTAAGATTTGAGAGAGCAAGCAAAATGGTTGTGTATGTTTTACACCAAAGACAGAGATAGTTATGAAAATTGTTTGAGAGAAAATGATGTTATTCCTACACTGGAAGAGAGAACCAGAATAAGAAAAGCTTTAGCAAAGACTAAATATTCCAAGTTAATTTTGAAAACTGACCAACCAACTGGTTATTGGGTTGAATAATTTCTACCAGCAATTCTTTTTTTCTAACAGCAATAGTAATACTAACAGCAAAGTAGCAATGTTAATAGCAATACTGACATGAAAATATAATGAAAATATCAGAAAATATAGTATTGCTAATAGCATTGCTCATAGCAAAGTAGCAATGTTAATAGCAATGCTTGCAGCAAATTAATAATGTTAATAGAAAAAATAGCAATGTTAATAACAATGCTATTAACAATACTAACAATTACTAGTTGCATGAATATCGCAGTTAGTTGTTTTGTATTTTATATTTATTTCAAGATAAAAAATAAGATTAATAATATAAAAATGAATGCGGAAGAACTATTACAAAATATATCGGAACAGACGGAACCAGATGAATCAAAGCAACAAGAAACAAAAAAAGAAAGATTATCAGCCATAGTGGCTGGCGGTGGTAGTCGTCAATATTTGGGTAAGGACATACAACTCACGAATATAGATGGCATGTCACCAGATGAAATTAACAAACTTTACTGCAGATATGAAGCAAGGCTTGGGGCAAGCATGACTAAAACTTTAGGCAATTCTTTTATTAACTTGTATGTGATGGGAGTATCAAAATATTTTAATGTAACCAATCCACCAAAACTGATAGAAGATTTGGAGGAAGACCCATTCATTAATCATGCTTTGACAAGTGCTTGTTGTGAGTTGTATTACAGGTATGGAATGTGCTTAGCACCATTTACAGCAATACTGACAACTGTTAGACATATTGATTTTAATAAAAATAAAAATATAGATAATATAAATGGAGATCCAAGAGAGTGAAGTTATACCTGTTGTTACACAACCTGTTGAACAACAAAAAGTAAAAAATCCAAAAAGAATAGAAGCTGGAAAAAAAGGAGCAGCGGCAAGAAAGGCAAAGCGTTTGCTTCAAGATGCTACAAATCAAAATGCTGCAAAGCAAGATGAAATAACAAAAATAACAATAGGTGAAGAAGAACCAGAAAAAATCAAAATAAACGTATACAAAAATTATATTCCACCGTGTCTGGTTTTATTAGGCATTGCTGGGTTGGGTTTGTATATTTATAACAAAAAACCTGCTACGCAACCTGTAGCTGTGCAACCTGTTCATGTTGCACCAAAATACCCGTTTGATTGTTTTTAATAATTTATTTAAAAAAATAATATAAAAAATAATATAAAAAAATGGCAGCAAGTATTGACGGAAAACAAATTGTAAATATGATGTATCATGCTGGAGTGGAAACACTTTTAACTGTTGGATATTCTGAGATTGGCAGAAAACTACTAAAAAGACCAGCCCCTAAAGTGGATTTTAATGTGGTAGATTTTGGAATGCTGTCTGTGGATATAATGTTAGCAATGGCTACAAAGGATATGCTGATTAAGCAAGGTATTATTCCTGCGGATATTATGAAATAATTTAAAAAAAATATATATAAAAAAATGGCAAGTGCAGTAGCAATGATGATCGGTGGCGCATTAACAAATGCATTGGCGTTTAGCGGTTCAAATTATTTCTTTTCAAAAATGGGAAGTCATTCAGATGAGGAAAGACAAAGGCATGACAAAGCAGTGGAACAATTAAACGCAGCACAAGCGGAGTGGAATAAAAAAAGAACAGAGAGATTAGATTTTATTAATAAACAACTGCAAAAGGAGCATCATGCAGAGCAGACTTTTGATGATGTAGACCAAGCTATGAAGCAGTATTATTACATAACTGGTAAACATTTACTTTTGGAACCGGAGCCTAAGTTGAGTGATTTTTATACACCATCTCTGGATCAACAGAATAGAGAAATTACGTTTATTGTGGTGGGCATGGCTGCAACTGGATTTGTGGCGTACAAATTGATTTCATAAAAAAAAAAATAGTTTAAAACTATAATTACTTTAGATTTTTTTGGATTTGAAATGACTAAGTTTACTTTGAAAAAACTAAGTCATATGCATGATACCTATTTTTGTTGTTGTTTTTACATGGTTTCAATCCAAGTGGTCGCATATAATATGGTGGTTTAGCACTCTTCTCTAATTTATCTTTGAGATGACCAGGCGCCCATACTTCACCATTGTCTAATAATGTCAATACCATGGATTCAGTTTCTACTATTTTTGTATCTGTAATAGTGTATATTTTATTTACTTCCAAGTCTGTCCATTTCTTTGTGCTATTTTGATTTTGCTCTTCAAGCAGTTCATCAAATTGTGCAGTTGTGATATCCATTTTTTCTTTATAGTTATATTAAAGTTTAATCTTTAGTAAAAAAAAAATGGAAAAGATTTATTACAGCCCAAAAGGATTTTGGAGAGGTTACACAGTAGTTAAAAAATTGTCAAAAGAGGCTGGTGTCAGTGAAAAAAAGGCATTAGAATTTTTAAAGAAACAAGCTGTGTGGCAGATTTATTTACCTGCGCCAAAGAAAATAGTTAGACCCAGGTTTGATGTTTCTACTAAGAATGGAGTGCATCAAGCTGATTTGTTATTTTTACCGCATGATACTTTTGGCTTTGGTCGTGGACGCAAGACATATAAATATGCGTTGACTGTGGTTGATATTGCAAGTAGATACAAAGAAGCAGAGCCACTAACTTCCAAGGATAGTAAAGAAGTTGCTAAAGCATTTGAGAAAATATACAGTCGGCATTTGAAATATCCAAAATTATTACAAGTGGATCCAGGCAGAGAATTTATGGGTGCAGTATCGCAGTTGATGGCAAAACATAATGTAAATATCAGACGAGGCAGAACAGAAATACACAGAGACCAAGCTTTAGTGGAAAGATTTAACAGAACATTAGCTGAAAGATTGTTTGGTTATCAGTATGCTAAGGAAATAGATTCCCAAAAACGCAACAGAGAGTGGGTAAAGAGATTACCAGAAGTTGTTAAAGCCATAAATGCGGAGACAAAAAAGCCTCCTCCTGTTGAAACAAAAATATAAAAGCCTCCTCCTGTTGAAACAAAAATATAAAAGCCTCCTCCTGTTGAAACAAAAATATTAAAAGATGATCCTATCTGTATGAATGCAAGTGTAAGATATTTATATCAACCCGGGGAACAAGAAGGTGGAAGACGCAGAGCAACAGATCCAATGTGGAGTGTAGATATTCACAAGATTAAAAGTTATATGGTGACGCAAGGTATGAGTTTATTATTTGAAAGCACCAGCGCCACAGAGAGGATTTGTTAAAGAAGAATTACTTATTGTTCCTGCTGATACCCAAATTCATAAGTTTTTATAGAAACCATGTGCATCAGTTGTAATACCATCTTCTCGGATGTATCTTTTTGAGTAAAATGGTGACAAAGTTACTTTGTTTACTGTTATGCCGTATATTTGATGCTTCATCGTGCGTATCATATCCATATCATGGGTGTATTTTTTCTTGTTAAACAATGCATCCTTGTAGTTTTCAAAGTTGATATTTTTTTCGATTACGTATTTTTTTACACCCTTTGCTTTTTTAATGAGTTGTTCATCCGCTCTCAAAATAGAATATAGCTTGGGTCTTAATCCAACATACTCAGCTATAGCAACACCAGCACATTCGTCTTTCATTTTACCCAATACTTTTTTGTTTGTATCATCATGCATTGGGTGATTTTGAGGATAATCACTTAGATCATACTCATCTTTCATTTCAGCCATGTCTTTGTATGCATCATCTGTTCTGATGTCTACAAGCAAGCTGTCAGTATCTGTGTATAATAAAGTACAGTTATTTTTGTACCTTTTTTTCAAAGTATTATAATACCAATCATACATATGGTACTTTGATAAATCCAATACTGACATCCCAACATAAATTGGTTTGTTTAATGTTAATTTTGTTTTGTTTACATGTACTGCTGATAATTCATCTGAAAATTTTATACGCCTGTTAAAGTTGGGTTTGGCTATTATTTTTCTTATTTTTTCCTATCCAGAGCCGTCAGTTCTGACTAGTTTTATATCTGTCCGCTTGAGTAAATTTTCCATTGTCTTGCCAAACACAGAGTTGTTCATAAGTTTGTAAAAATCTTTTTCAAATTGTGATTTAGCTTTTTTCCTAAGTTCTGTGTTTAAATTTATGTATGATTTCATCCATGGTTTTTCATTAAATTATAATACTCTGTGTATTTTCTTTAGTTTCATGCCTAAAGTTAAATACAGTTCCAGGTTTTTGTAATGTATCACATATTTTTCTTTGTCCCTAAGATTGGGAACTAGTTGTTCTGTATTTATCATGCTATTATTTTCTAACAGATCTGTTTGGTATTCAGACAACCATTCTTTTTTTCACTGCTAATCTTTCCGGTGCAAGCGGATAGTCATTGTGAGCTTCATGAAGTTCTTTAGGATATTCCAAATCAACTTCAAGAAAATATCCTTTTCCTTCTTTTGGCTCTGGCAAGGTTTCTGATTCCACCCACTTAGTCAGAATATGGAAGTGGCTGACTCATTGCCCAACCATAGAGGTTACAGGCATCATAATACATTAAAAAGTGTTTTTCCTCGTTAGGGTTATAATCAGCTACATATGGATTATTTGCTTTGGCATATCGTTTTGATACATTACTAATTCCACCACGCATACCTTTTTCTATAAATAAGTGCATGTCAATGTCTGTCAAAAGTTCTAATTCTATTTTTGAATGTTTAAGTAAAGCATCCCAAGATAATCCAGGTGCTGTATAGTAATGTAAAGCATCAAGTTTGTATGCACTCATACATGTTTTTCTAAAAGTTTGAAACACATCTGCTAACTGAGTTACATCAGTTTTTAGATATAAATCATGATAATCTCCAAGAGTTTTACAGTTAAACTCTTTCCATATTTTTTGAGCGTATTCGTAATCTTCGGGGCCTATACCTTCATCTGAGAGACTACTGTAAAACTTTTCTATAGGCGGTAATTGCGTTTCCTTAAATATTTCCATACTGTCCATATATTCGTATGGATAAACACCTTTTCGTAAAAGTAAATCTGTTTGTTCCCCAAACTGATTTTTAGTAATTTTAAAATCAGATTTGTCTGTTGCATCAATCAATTCATCTAGAGGCTTCATCATAAACTGACAGCTATCCAAGAATCTAAGTTGTCCGGCACTAAATGAAATATACTTTTCAGCGTTGTTTGGAATGCATGTAATATTACCTGTCATTTTATGTATTTTTTGCATGATGAGATGACTATCATATCCTTTGAGGTTGTGAAATATAACAGGGATAATTGTTTTATTTGGTTTTATTTTAGTTTTAGGTTGCAGTTTTTATGTGCTGCACCTCTGTATTCTCCTGTAAAATGACAGTGGTCTCTTACTTTACAGTTTTTACCACATTTCCTACCTATTTCATTTTCGCATATCCGACAGTGTGTTGCTTTTTCATAATTTTCCTCATTTTGTTGTGTCATGATTAATGGTTTTGGGTGAGCAAATATTTTATTAATGTTGCTCTTCTCACATTCTAAGTGATTTAAAAACTTTTCAACAGTATCTTCACCTCTGTAAATAGCAGGTTTTTCAGCTTTGCCATCATATCTGACAGCTTGATATCCAAATCCACAAGCTTCGTGCACACTTGTGATTTCAGATTTCTTTCCAAATTTAATTGATTCTGGTTTGATTATACTCTCAAAATCAGCATAAGGCACAGGCATCTGATTTTGATGATTTTTAAATTTTACAGTATTTTTACCTTCTTGCGGCATTTCTATTCTGCAAGAATTTTTGTTGATACCATCACAGTCTTCTTTGTGTTTGGTAAGTAGTTCTTTTCCAGAATAGCCGTGAAGACAACGATCGCAGAAGTAAGTTTGAACATGGTGTTTGTTTTGATCGTAAAGTAATCTATTTAAATTTTTAATCCAGCAATAGTGATATTTTGTTGTTATTGTTTTTGGTTCGTTGGGATAATCATCAGGGTTATAGTTGTCATCTATAATTCCTTCTTCATTATTTGGATCGTCTTCGTTCTCTGATTCAACCTCAGTGTCTTCAGATATTAAGATCAAATTAATTCGTTCAATATCTTTTGGTTGTTCTGATATTTTATATGGAAAAACAGATACCTTTTTATTTTTTCCTGTTATGGTATATCCATAAACATTAATAGCAAGATTATTTTGTTTTTCTACTTTGGTTATTTGAGAAATTGGAGTGGGAAAGTCAATGTTATCTTTCTTCAAAAACTCTATACTAGGATACTTTGATAATCTGTATGTATGATCTGCAGCTGGATTTAAAGCAGAATTTATTGCATGGAATAAACATTTATCATCATTGTTTTTCACATTTATAATTGCTTTCTTATCAGCTACTGCTTTAGGTAGAGGAATATATGAAGAACCTTTTAATGGTTCATACTTTGCAAAATTTAAGTAAAACATAACACAGTGATCAATCTCCAATCCTGAACCTCCACTTATATGTTTTTCAAGGGTCTGTTGTATACAAGCAGATGCTTCATCATAAAACTCATTTATTTTTTTCAGAGTTTAAGATTACCTTTTGATCACTACATAAAACGTCCGTTCGGAAGTATTTTTTGGTAGCACCATCATCTTTAAATAAATCTACAGTGAGACCTAATGAAAACTTTAATCCATTCATCTCTGTCAGTTCTTTGTTGATTTGTTTTGTGATAATGGATTTTTTATCACGAAATAGTTTTTGAGGGTCTTTGTATTTATTTACAGATATTTGGTATGCTCTCAAATATCTGCATTTTGGATTGTCAACTAGTTTTAATTTGTCTTCATCTTTTTTATCTTTGATAACTTGTTTTAGTTCGTTTATAACATTTTGTTTTAAATCGGCATATTTTTTTATTTTGCTTATTTATAACATCTTCTTGTTTTTTCTTTTCCCTTTTACGTAGTTTTTTGTTATGTCGTCTCTTTCTTAAATTTTCTAATGTAAAATTTTGTTCATTAACTGCTGGGATTGGTATATCTGTTTTTTTTGGTATTTCAATAGTCAAAAGACTATGGGCTAATACTTCTTTGCTTATAGCTCCTGTTTTGTACAGGTCTGCTAAAATTCTTATAGTCTCTTCGTTTTTTTCACTGCTCATGTTTTTTCTTTGTTATGTATTATAAATATAAATTCTTAAATATAAAATAATTATATATATAAAATGGAGAGTAGTATAAAAGTCTGTCAATTTTTAAAAGTAGGATTACATCCGCCGTGTAAAAATAAGCCGACTAAGGATTCTAATTATTGCAGTTTGCACAAATACAGATTAAAAACAAGTCGTGTTTCACCATGTTTATGGTGTGGAAAAGGCACTTATGCAAAATACCAATTTTGTTATAAGTGTGGAGCTAATAATATGCCATAATATAGAGTTATGGAACACCTACGGTGCCTGCCATGTTATAGAGTTATGGAACACCTACGGTGCCTGCCCTGTTATAGAGTTATGGAACATCTACGGTGCCTGCCATGTTAGAGTTATGGAACACCTATGGTGCCTGTCATGTTATAGAGTTATGGAACACCTACGGTGCCTGCCCTGTTATAGAGTTATGGAACACCTACGGTGCCTGTCATGTTATAGAGTTATGGAACACCTACGGTGTCTGTCATGTTATAGAGTTATGGAACACGCCTGTCATGTTATAGAGTTATGGAACACCCACGGTGCCTGACATGTTATAGAGTTATGGAACACCTACGGTGCCTGTCATGTTATAGAGTTATGGAACACCTACGGTGCCCGTCATGTTATAGAGTTATGGAACACCTACGGTGCCTGTCATGTTATAGAGTTATGGAACACCTCTGGTGCCTGTCATGTTATAGAGTTATGGAACACCTACGGTGTCTGTCATGTTATAGAGTTATGGAACACCTACGGTGCCTGCCATGTTATAGAGTTATGGAACACCTATGGTGCCTGCCCTGTTATAGAGTTATGGAACACCTACGGTGCCTGCCATGTTATAGAGTTATGGAACACCTACGGTGCCTGCCATGTTATAGAGTTATGGAACACCTACGGTGCCTGCCATGTTATAGAGTTATGGAACACCTACGGTGCCTGTCATGTTATAGAGTTATGGAACACCTCTGGTGCCTGTCATGTTATAGAGTTATGGAACACCTACGGTGTCTGTCATGTTATAGAGTTATGGAACACCTACGGTGCCTGCCATGTTATAGAGTTATGGAACACCTATGGTGCCTGCCCTGTTATAGAGTTATGGAACACCTACGGTGCCTGCCATGTTATAGAGTTATGGAACACCTACGGTGCCTGCCATGTTATAGAGTTATGGAACACCTACGGTGCCTGCCATGTTATAGAGTTATGGAACACCTACGGTGCCTGCCCTGTTATAGAGTTATGGAACACCTACGGTGCCTGCCATGTTATAGAGTTATGGAACACCTACGGTGCCTGCCATGTTATAGAGTTATGGAACACCTACGGTGCCTGCCATGTTATAGAGTTATGGAACACCTACGGTGTCTGTTATGTTATAGAGTTATGGAACATCCCATTAATTAATAAGAAGTCAGCTGATTATCGAGATTAAATGTTTTTAAATGGTCAAGTGGTATAAGAAGCAGCTGTTTTTCTAGGCAAAAGAAGCAGTATTTTTGCTAGGAAGGTTTGTTTTAATCTGTGATTTAGTATTTTTGAATGTTTAAATGGTGTTTAACATCATTTTCCAGCCTATTTTAGGCTATTTATGATGGTCAATTTTTAGTGGTGGCGGCAAACCACCTACTTAATCTACGCAGAACCAGTACTATAAGTTTCCTGTTGGTTTCACTTTTAAGAGTACTCTATATAGAACAAAAATCCTAATAAACGTGTTGTATGCAAACAGTTAGGAGTTTTTGGTAACTTTCAGCCATACCTGACAATATTTAACTAAATGTGACGTTCTGCATAAACATTAAATTAGTCTATCTGGGAGATCCTTTTATATGCTCAGGATGCAAAGGCGCTTAAGACTGTCACTCCGCCAAACTCATTTAAACAAGAAGTTCTACTGATTGGTTTTGATAGCTAGATCAGCATTCCTGTGAAGTTTCATGAAAATCTGTCGAGTAGTTTCAGAGCAGTAGTCGCTACAAGTTTTTATTTTACTATATAACTCTATGTAAACAATGATGGCCACTGGCTGCCATGTTTAATGTTGAATCAAAATATTTTTAACAAGGAACCACTTCATGTAATGCTGATCATTTTAGAAAAAGTCCCGTATCAATATCACTTAATAGTTTTCAAGAAGTAGCTGCTACGAATTAGTTTTTAAAAATCTTTTTTTGGCTAAAATTAGGTCAAATTTAAGGAAATTTCAAACGACATCTCCGAAACCACTTATTCCATTATCGTGAAATACCATAAATATGTTGCTTGGGTTGGCCTCTATCAAGTTTGTGTTTTTCGTTATCGTCAAATAATCAAAACGGCCGCCACTCGATTCAAAGTTTACATCGACTTATATAGGAAAACCGCTTGAAGGATTTTGATGAAACTTCATTACAATGATCTTTAGGATAGTCCCCCTCATATTTGTGTTTTGCGCAGCCGGCAGTCATCCAAGATGGCCACCATGGCTAAAATTAGGTCAAATTTAAGGAAATTTCAAACAACATCTCCTCCGAACCCACTTATTCCATTCTTGTGAAATATCATAAACATGTTCCTTGGGTTGGCCTCTATCAAGTTTGTGTTTTCGTTTTCATCGAATAATCAAAATGGCCGCCACAGCGACCCAAAGTTTACAGTTATATAGGAAAAGGCTAAAAATAACATCTTCTCTGAAACCGGTTGAAGGATTTTGATGAAACTTAATCACAATGATCTTTTGGATAGCCCTCCTCAGATTTATGTTTTTCGCGGCTGTCAGTCATTCAAAATGGCCACCATGGCTAAAATTAAATCAAATTTAAAGAGATTTCAAACGACATCTCCTCCGAAACCACTTAATCCATTCCAGTGAAATATCATATACATGTTCCTTGGGGGGTTGGCCTTTATCACATTTGTGTTTTTTGTTATCGTCGAATAATCAAAATGGCCACCACGACGACCCAAAGTTAACATAGAGTTATATAGGAAAAGGCTAAAATTGACATCTTCTCTGAAACCTCTCAAAGGATTTTGTTGAAACTTTATCACAATGATCTTTGGGATAGTGCGCCTCAGATTTGTGTTTTTCGCAGCCGCCAGTTGTCCAACATGGCTAAAACTAAGTCAAATTTAAGGAAATTTCAAACGACATCCCCTCCGAAACCAATAATCCATTCCAGTGAAATATCATGTACATGTTCCTTGGGTTGGCCTTTATCAAATTTTTGTTTTTCGTTATCATCGAATAATCAAAATGGTTGCCATGGTGACCCAAGGTTTACATAGAGTTATATAGGAAAAAGTTAAATATGAAATCTTCTCCATATACGCCATACTAATATAGTGGTTAATTCATAAGTAGCCTACATGTAGTAATAAGCCTAGTAGGTGAGCTATAATAGCTTAGAGGAAAACTTAAACGGTATCAGGTGAAGCATTATTAATATATCTAACTACACCTGTGCACGCGCATGTACAATATACTCTCACCCTTTTTTATGCTTATTATTGAAGTGTTGAGTGGATTTCAAATCATACAAAACCATGACTCGATGTTTGAGACATTGTGGTCAGGATATTATACGAAATAAATATTCTTCATATTTATTTACAGCCTCCCTTGATATTGTCGTTAACCTGACGAGAACTCCACCCCTACACTGTATTAAATAATCACGGCACAAAGTGAGCATGTCGGTGACATGTATTACACATGCAAAGTACACATGTGGGGCTACATCAAGAGAAGTATAACTGGAATACAACTAAATATGTAATACTTGAATGCTGTGAACACAAACAATTTTGGTATATCGTGTCACAACTAAGTCATTAAAAATATAGTGTCAGTTTTATTTCATACTAATATGTACAATAATTAAAATAATATATACATTATTTTAGACTGAAAAAGCATTGGTCCATGAGACGTGGCAAAACACAACGAAATAGTTACTTAGAAATATATTAGCCTTTTTATCAAAACAGATATATGCATAGAGTGACTTAAAAGGGACACACAGCCATCTTGAAGCGTTTATCAAGCATTGAAATAAGCGTCACGATTTATTTATCCAGTTTTATTTTGCCTTTAAACCTGCTTGCATATAATTAAATAAAAGTTTCAGTTTTCATTGTTTCGTCTTATTCTACCATAGGTTTAAATATATTATTGGAGCAATATAATCCATAGTTTAGTAATATGCAAAAACAATTTGCTTTATACTATTCTTATAATTAATATTGATGACTGAACAAATGCAAGTTATGTAGAAAAACTAACGGGACGCCGTGAGTTTTTAAACAAGAGGTAATGACCTTGAAGCTCTACTGATTGATTGAAATTTTGCTAGGATCAATAAGACATCAAGAGCAACATTCGTGTGATATTCATGAAATTCCGTCAAGTAGTTTCAGAGGAGTAATCGCTACAAGTTTTCATTATATAACTCTATGTAAACAAAGATGGCCACTGGCAGCCATGTTTAACATCGAATCAAAATAATGTTCGACTCGGATAACCATCATGTCATGCTGATCATTTTAGAAAAAGTCCCATATCAATATCACTTATAGTTTTCAAGAAGTAGTCGCTACAAACTTATTTTTTAACAAGAGGTCAATGACCTTGAAGCTCTACTGATTGATTTTGATTTCAGGAAGTAGTCGCTACAGACTTGTTTTTTGAAAATCTATTTTTAACCGTGGCGGCCATCTTGAATTTCCGGCCGACCTGAAATTTTGGTAGGATCAATTAGACATCAAGAGCAACATCCCTGTGAAGTTTCATGAAAATCCGTCAAGTAGTTTCAGAGGAGTAGTCGCTACAAGTTTTTACTATATAACACTATGTAAACAAAGATGGCCGCTGGCAGCAATGTTTAACGTCGAATCAAAATGATTTTCGACAAGGACCAACATCATGTCATGCTGATCATTTTAGAAAAAGTCCCATTATCAATATCACTTAGAGTTTTCAAGAAGTAGTCGCTACAAACACGTTTTTTAAAAACCTATTTTTAGATTTGGCAGCCATCTTGGATTTCACATCAACATGAATTTTTGCTAGGATCAACTAGACTTCATGGGCAACATTTCTGTAAAGTTTCATAAAAATCCATTCAGTAGGTTCAGAGGAGTAGTCGCTACAAAAAAAAGTTTACGGACGGACAGACAGACGACGGACACCCCACCACGGCATAAGCTCTGCTGATCTCTGATCAGTAGAGCTAAAAATCGATGTTTAGCCGTGGTGGCCATCTTGAATTTCCGACCGACCTGAAATTGTGCTAGGATCAACTAGACATCAAGAGCAACATTCCTGTGAAGTTTCATGAAAATCCATCTAGTAGTTTCAGAGGAGTAGTCACTACACATTTTTACTATACAAACTCTATGTAAACGAAGATGGCCACTGGTGCCCAGGTTTAATTTTGATTCAAAATAATTTTCGACAAGGATCAACATCATGTCATGCTGATCATTTTAGAAAAAGTCCCATATCAATATCACTTACAGTTTTTAAGAAGTAGTCGCTACAATTTTTTTTTTAAAAATCTGTTTTTAACCATGGCCGCCATCTTGAATTTCCGGCCGACCTAAAAAAACTCTGGGATCAATTAGACATCAAGAGCAACATTCCTGTAAAGTTTCATAAAAAATTGACAAGTAGTTTCAGAGGAGTAGTCGCTACAAGTTTTTACTATATAAATCTATGTAAACAAAGATGACCGCTAGCCGCCATGTTTAAAGTCGCATCGAAATAAATTTCGACAAGGATCAACATCATGTCATGCTTATCATTTTAGAAAATGTCCCATATCAATATCACTTACAGTTTTCAAGAAGTAGTCGCTACAAATTTATTTATTTTAAATCTATTTTTAGCTGTGGTGGCCATTTTGAATTTCTGGCGAGCCTGAAATTTTTTTAGGATCAAGTAGACATCAAGAGCAACATTCCTGTGAAGTTTCATGAACATCCGTCAAGTAGTTTCAGAGAAGTGGTCGCTACAAGTTTTTACTATATAACTCTATGTAAACAAAGATAGCACCTGGCAGCCATGTTTAACGTTGAATCAAAATAATGTTCGACTTGGAGCAACATCATGTCATGCTGATCATTTTAGAAAAAGTCCCATATCAATATCCCTTATAGTTTTAAAGAAGTAGTCGCTACAAACTTATTTTTTAAAAATCTTTTTTTAGCTGTGGCGACCATCTTGAATTTCTGGCCGATCTGAAATTTTGCTAGGATCAATAAGATATCAAGAGCAACATTCCTGTAAAGTTTCATGAAAATCCGCCAAGTAGTTTCAGAGGAGTAGTCGCTACAAGTTTTTAGTATACAACTCTATGTAAACAAAGATGGCTGCTGGCAGCCATGTTTAACGTCGAATCAAAACGATTGTTGACAAGGACCAACATCACGTCATGCTGATCATTTTAGAAAAAGTCCCATATCAATATCACTTATAGTTTTCAAGAAGTAGTCGCTACAAACTTATATTTTAAAACTCTATTTTTAGCTTTGGCGGCCATCTTGGATTTCACATCAACATGAATTTTTGCTAGGATCAACTAGACTTTATGGGCAACATTTCTGTAAAGTTTCATGAATATCCATCAAGTAGTTTCAGAGGAGTAGTCGCTACAAATAAAAGAACAACAATTGCAAAGTTAAATATCAATATTTTGCACTATATTATCTTTAAAAAGTCTTCTGTTCAAGCTATTGTCGATTCCATTAGAGGTTTATTTCAATGAGACATAACTTCCCAGCCAGTGACATAGCTGGGTCCATTTCCAACTTACCCAATGGGATAAGGTCTTGAAACTTTGAAAATAAAGCGACTAACAGTGTGCTTTTTTTGGCAACAAAAACAAATGAAGGTAATAAAAAATCACATCACAAATCTTAAGCAAAACAATAAAACAACAATTGAACAGGGTGATTTTAGTTCCCTCTCAAAACAATACAATCAAATATATAACTTTCCACATTTACATTGTGTACAGGTGCACGAGAGTATGTCCAGCTACGCCACTGGCTAAGTCTGATATTTCACAGCTCACTCAAGACACAATCACAGCTTAGAATGGGGACTAGATTCTTCAAATTACACACAGCTCACCCTTAAATAAATCAAAGTGAATGTTAAATTGGAGAACATTTTATTTTATCGAAGTAGAAAATATTTTGATCATCAAATATCAATTACAGAGATTTTGTGGTAAATACTCAGAAATTTTTGAATTTTAAGACATCATTTTGAATTTTAAGACATCATTTTGAATTTTAAGACATAATTTCAACCGTTTAATGGGCTTAAATGTAGTTAAAATTTAACATAGATATATACTTCGTTCTGAAGACCGACAGTTAAAGAGGGACATATGGCAATCTCGATTTTTAAAAACATCCCATTAGTTTTCCTACATAAGTTACATTAGTTCTATCATTAATATTAATTATAAGAATGCATATTTAAAAGCAAATTGTTTTCCATATTACTAACTGTTGATTATATAGCATCAATAACATATCTAAACCTGTAGTAGAATAAGACGAAACAGTGAAAACTCAAAATTTTATTTAATTATATGCAAGCAGTTTTAAAGTCAAAATGATATGGGGATGGTAATTGCAGAGTTCTCCAGGATTGCCGTGTGTCCCTTTAACTTTTTATAATTTAAATTTGCGTATTGTAGTGAGTTATATTTTTTAAGTTGATTCTTGTTATATCAACAATAAATGATAGTATTTCTTAATTAAGATGATGTAACTGTAATGTTCATCTTGTATTATTCTGACATTTAGTAAAGTATAGCTAGCATTCGTAAGACAGATTACAAACATAAAGAAGTTCATTTTACAAGTAACAAATTGAATTAGGTTTTAGGCGCACCAACACATGAAAGGTTATATGGTGTCTAACAGGAATGAACATGCCAGGCTCATCCTCCATTTACATCGAGATCAAATATGGAGAATTGGCCTAGAACCTTCTCACCTGCAGAACTGCAGAGTTGCTGCAAATTCTATTGTAGACGCTCCATTTATGCTGGAGCGACATTTATTGTTTTTCTCCACTGCTCTAGTGATCTGAGCGAGATGGTACCTGAAACAATGCAGGGGTCATGATGAAGACATTTAATGAGCATGAACAAAAAATTATTAAATGAACATGAATTTAGGGGGTTCTACCCATCTGCCTACCCCTTTTACGGTTACGGGATCTGCAGTGGTCCTATTCTTTGCCCGAGAACCACATGGGGTTACAAGTAACGACTGAACTTGTGAATAAATATATCATACAATGTGTACAAAACAAACAAGTTGATCATAAATATTATACTATATTGCACATTAAAGAGCAAATACAGTACAAGTACAGCTCAAGCGAAACCCACACTTACTCGATTTTCCGAGTTTGGTCGTATCAAGTGCCGTGCGGATCTACGCGGAGTCAGTGTTGGACTCGGCGAATCCACGCGGTGAAAATATGCCATTGTCGAGTCACTTGGAGTGATCACACTCCCGAGTTACTCCGCGTAGAATCCAATTAACCACGAGTGCACACCTGTAGAGATTTATTATAGGGAAAAAATCTGAATTTTCCAACAACTTTTAACTTGTCCGACAGCGCGTTCGAAAAAGCCAATCGCCAGAAAAAGTACAAACAATGAGACGCCAAGTGCATCTTTTCTGTGCA
This sequence comes from Cyrtodaria siliqua, assembly GCA_037043455.1. NCBI lineage: Eukaryota > Metazoa > Mollusca > Bivalvia > Adapedonta > Hiatellidae > Cyrtodaria > Cyrtodaria siliqua. The sequence goes on from JAWPHD010005986.1 coordinate 63,554, forward strand.
AAGTTGACACGACTGATAAATACAATGAATAAATTTCGAAACAAATAAGTATTTCAAACTTTTAATACATTTAATCACAAGTTTTGTTCGTTTCTGTTGTCCAAAAGTCACACTAATTCATAAATACCCATAATCCTTAGCCATGTATTACCTTTTAACAAGGCGGCACTAACAACGGGTTTATGACCAGGAATTCATTACAATTTTTTCTGATTATTTCTGACTAAAGAACCCGTTGATGTATTATTCTACTATAAACAGCAGAATAGTAAAATTTGTTACAAATAACGATTAATTAAAAATATAATTATAATTTCCAGTATAATAATTACTAATTGAATTTTATGTTCAGTCGCCGCAAAGCCGGTAATAGGAACCGCTATATAACTATCGTAACCCAGTATATATAATCCAGGCATTCAAATTTTTCCACATCCGCCTTTCCATACAAAAGTAAACATGGTAAATTGTCTTCTGCTTCGATTTTTTTTAAAGTTATTAAATAATTATGCATTAAAATGACTGCAATTAGAAAAAGTTGCACCCTTTACCCGTGCAGTTTCGACTCGGCGAACTCCGAGTTTGTCTACGCGAAGTATCGTGGCGTAAGTATGTCGAGAGCTTTTCGCGCAGCTGATTCCCACTCTGAGCAGTTTTTATCATCAAAACTCCGCATAATTATGCGATTTGTAAATTCCTCACTCGGCGTGAAAGAGTAATGTGTGGGTTTCACGTGAGCTGTAGCATGGTGTTCTATGGTATCACGGTACTTAGATGGTTTGACGAAAAAAATAAACTGTAATCAATATTTAAAGAAAAAGGCTCAAATGCTTTCTGTGACCCTTCTACTAAATTGTTTTGATATAAAATGTAATAAATTTTACGTAAAAATGTCAGAATTACATTTGAAAAGAAGGGTACCCTCATTGAGCTTATTATTTTAAGTCTATGGTTTCAAGGTATGCACATATTGAGTATCCTGTATTTGATAGTAACTGGTATAAGATTCAATGAGTGACCATTTCTAGAAACAATAATGTATAACAGACTCATCAGACTAAAAATTAATGAACTTTATAACCTTCAAGGTAATAGAAACTGCATTGATGGAGACTAGGGGGTGATGAATTTTAAAGATCATAAGGAAATTGTCAACATTTTTGCATTATTTTGAAATATCCTTTTATTTATGATAAATATATTTACTTTTTTCAATTATTTTATTATATGTACCTAAAGTCATCACATCTATAAAATAATCACATCTATAAAATAATCACAACTATAAAATAATTATCATATTTTAGCAGAGATGCATACTGTTTTATAGATTGGACACTACTGTGATACCATAGAACCCTTGATATCATAGGAAGCTAGTATACTGTAGTCGTTTGGGGATTTATAGTCATGGTGGGGGAAGTGGTAGCTTACGTCGTAGCACTAATAGACGTGGTTATAAGACTAGGTCTTGACTGTAGACACACAAAAGTAAACTTTTCTGAAATAACTTTTTTTTTTCATTTTCTTTTTAATTTTACACTTAATCTATGTTTTAGAAGAATCAACTTCGACAATCTTGTCGCAATAAAAAACTCAGGTCCACTTAAAACAAACCCAAACACACAACAGCACATGCGTGCATCACACAAGGTAGATTTGTGAAGTAATATCTCTTCATGTTTAAATTAGACCTAAGTGGTTTTTAATCAAACTTATGAGAATGAAAATCAGACACATTATCAAGTTTTAATAAAACACATTCACTCTATAAAAGAGATAAATATGTTCACACGAAAACTAGTTATTTCATGGATAATTATACATTAAAGCCAAAGTCGAATCTTTCAGACTTAAGTTTGATAACTAAAAAACTTTTTCGATACAAAATTCCAGTCCTACTCTGCATCATTAAAATAATAAAAAAAAAAATGTTCACGCGTCCATGATTACATTCCCAGCATGCATCAGTCCACATTATATCCAGCCGACCGTGAGCATTTGATGGCTGCCTTTAGGTTGCTGAGCGACCCACCAGCCGTGACGAAGGCGATACAGGCCATTGCTACCAAGACGACGTATGATGGAATGATGCTGCCGAGATACTGCGGTTCATGCGTGTCACTGCGCTGATTCAACAGACTCTGAAAGAAAATATAATATACTGACAGCTTCAACAAAAATAATAGTAGTTAATGTCTTCTTAAATAAATACATGTAATAGCATTAAATAAACTACTTAAAACAAATAATTTCAATTTATCACAACTTGTGGTGAGGGAATGTAATAAACCCATAACATGAATATCATTATACACTGTTGTCATAAATATGCAAAAACCGAATAATTGTTTGGTCTTTTTCGTTCAGCTTGGTATGCTTTGCCTCAATGATTTCTGTAACCACTAAATATAAGGGATTATGGAAATAGACAAGGCAGTTCTGTTTTTCATTGTGGTAAGGAGAAGATTGAAGAAACATAAGATGTCACTACACAAAACATACGATATCAGTATATGACAATGACATTTACAGGTTGCTACATTAATAAATGTGGAAGTCCACTTCATAACAATGGTACAAGTAACTCCCCTGCTTGAAGTTCAGCATACTGAAGATAGTTCTAGGACAGTTACTATATAACAATGGTACAAGTAACTCCCCTGCTTGACGTTCAGCATATTGAAGATAGTTCTAGGACAGTTACTATATAACAATGGTACAAGTAACTCCCTGCTTGACGTTCAGCATATTGAAGATAGTTCTAGGGCAGTTACTATATAACAATGGTACAAGTAACTCCCTGCTTGAAGTTTAGCATACTGAAGATAGTTCTAGGACAGTTACTATATAACAATGGTACAAGTAACTCCCTGCTTGAAGTTTAGCATACTGAAGGTAGTTCTAGGGCAGTTACTATATAACAATGGTACAAGTAACTCCCCTGCTTGAAGTTCAGCATACTGAAGATAGTTCTAGGACAGTTACTATATAACAATGGTACAAGTAACTCCCCTGCTTGAAGTTCAGCATACTGAAGATAGTTCTAGGACAGTTACTATATAACAATGGTACAAGTAACTCCCTGCTTGAAGTTTAGCATACTGAAGGTAGTTCTAGGACAGTTACTATATAACAATGGTACAAGTAACTCCCCTGCTTGAAGTTCAGCATACTGAAGGTAGTTCTAGGACAGTTACTATATAACAATGGTACAAGTAACTCCCTGCTTGAAGTTCAGCATACTGAAGGTAGTTCTAGGGCAGTTACTATATAACAATGGTACAAGTAACTCCCTGCTTGAAGTTCAGCATACTGAAGATAGTTCTAGGACAGTTACTATATAACAATGGTACAAGTAACTCCCTGCTTGAAGTTCAGCATACTGAAGGTAGTTCTAGGACAGTTACTATATAACAATGGTACAAGTAACTCCCTGCTTGAAGTTCAGCATACTGAAGGTAGTTCTAGGGCAGTTACTATATAACAATGGTACAAGTAACTCCCTGCTTGAAGTTCAGCATACTGAAGAAAGTTCAAGGACAGTTACTATATAACAATGGTACAAGTAACTCCCTGCTTGAAGTTCAGCATATTGAAGATAGTTCTAGGACAGTCACTATATAACAATGGTACAAGTAACTCCCCTATTGAAGATAGTTCTAGGACAGTTACTAGTCCGGGAATCCTGTCATGTACACAGCGATGTATTCCAGCATGGCAGATCTATAAAGTTGAGCATTGAGCTCACTGGTACAAGTAGATACTACTAGACACCATTGTTATATGAAGTAAAAGTTCTTTCTAAGTATTATTTTGCATATAGCATATTTAATATACCGGTAGAAAAGTTTTATATTATATATAGTTAAGCTACAATGTAGCTCTTGTTTATTTGCTTTTTATCAGATTCGTCCACAAACATTTGGATCATTGCTTGTACATACATTGACGCTTAAAGGATTCTTAAAAAAATCCTGTTTTTTGTATTTAACAGTCAATGTTTCTCCAATATGACTTACCAAACATGAGACCAGCATGTGAGATGCGACAACTAGAATGACAAACATGTACTTTTTCTTGTCCCAGGCATTGAAGAATATCACGCCCCAGAATGTGTGTAGAAGGACATAACACAGGGTGAGGAAAGCTGAAAATAGAACAGGAATAGGTATTCAAGATAACAATATATGTGTTACAATATTATCACTCATGGTTAAAGCAAAACACATCAAAACACATCAAAACATACCATCAATGCAAAACATACCATCAATGCATCAATGCAAATATATAATTAACCATTTGAAGAAGACGGGAAGATTCCATGCACTCCCCAATTGAGGGTTATTCCGTTAAAACACACCCGGTACCGCAGGAAGGCAATTTAATAAGCATCTGTGGCTGAATCCTATTTTGCGAAATTCGGTTCATGAAACTAAATTTTGCATCTATGGGTGGGTGTTCAATTTCAGAAGTGCCTTCCTGGGGACCCATGTATGTTTTAATGGAATAGCCCTGAAGAAACCCGACCTTTGAGGCGAAATTGACACCTTGACCGTTGTCAGATGTGGACCTGATTTTAGTACCCTACACATCTGCACCAAGTTCATTCATATAATTTCAACTGGTTGCACAGAGCAAGCATTGTGTCCACGGACAGACCAGTGGATTACAGTGCGCCTCAGAAATTAAAACTGGCATGAATGTAGAATGTTAAATTATAAAATTATATACGCGATCAAGATACGACACTGTGCAAGAATATAAAGTTATATACTCAACCAAGATACGATACTGTGCAAGAATATAAAGTTATATACTCAACCAAGATACGATACTGTGCAAGAATATAAAGTTATATACTCAACCAAGATACGACACTGTGCAAGAATATAAACTTATATAATATATATACTTTACTTAAGATAAGACATCTTTTTATTCATGTGCAATCCTGCATATGTGCAATTCATCACACATAATGTCCATTGTCTCAAACACCCATTTCATAACCACATGTATATTGTATGTACACGTGTGTAATAAATAGAGTTTAATTAACATTGTTGAAGTGATACAGGAAATAATTCCCGAGTGAGAAAGATTCTTGCGATATAGAAACTAGTGCGTTTTCGCCAAATTTCTATATCGCAAGAATATTTCTCACGAGAGAATTATTTTCCATATCACGATAAAAATGTTAAACTATATAATATATATTCTGTGATTAGTTTCTTTCCAATCGTCTTTTGACACAAGTATTCCTTCTTCTGTCACTCCTTTGGCGACAGCGTGGAGTAATATCATGACGTCAATTTGTGACGTCTATTGTTTAGTTCATAACATTTGGCTACTGTGCTATCTTGCACACTAGACGAGATAGCACAGTAGAGGAAGAGATATGTTATAGATTTTCTCAAACTGGGAAATTTCTATAATTCATCACAGAATATATAATATATAAGCTTACAATATAAAAATTCATCATCAACTGATTTAAATAATTATAAAGAAGGAAACGTTTCTTTACCTGAAGTAAGGAAGAAATATTGTGAATCGCCATGTATACCAATAGTTCCTGGTCCCACCATGTCTGCTAGAACATTGATAAGCGAGAAAGCTCCACTGATGATTCCAAATCCTAGACCCGACACTGTGCACGAATATAAAGTTACATGTATATACTCAATCAAGATAAAACACTGTGCACGAATATAAAGGTATATACTCAATCAAGATACGACACTGTGCACGAATATAAAGGTATATACTCCATCAAGATACGACACTGTGCACGAATATAAAGGTATATACTCAATCAAGATACGACACTGTGCACGAATATAAAGGTATATACTCCATCAAGATACGACACTGTGCACGAATATAAAGGTATATACTCAATCAAGATACGACACTGTGCACGAATATAAAGTTATATACTCAATCAAGATACGACACTGTGCACGAATATAAAGTTATATACTCAATCAAGATATGACACTGTGCACGAATATAAAGTTACAGGGTTCTCCACAGGCCATTTAAGCATTGCAGTGTCGCTGTGCTTGACTTTACAAACCACACAAGCTGCGGTGCCTAAAAGTGACCGCTACTCTTAAAATCAAGACCGCTTAAAAATACTAAGAATGGAGTCAAATTTCATGTCCTTTGATCAAACTTCAACTTCACATGCCCCGGGCAATTTGCCTTGTGGAAGGTGATAATCTGTGACCTTTTGATTGGTGTACACCTTGTGGAAGGTGATAACCTGTGACGTATTGATTGGTGTACACAATAGTCTCGCTGTACAAACAATCCAATTCGCGATCATCAGTCGCTGTTTTGTTTTGTCAAAAGACCCCCCGCGCAGTTTCATCATGTGTTGCGTTGACTTTTTGGTATTTTCGTAAAACGTTAAACAGGGTAACTCACCCTTAAGTCGGACTGACCCCTAAAGTCGGACAACTTTGATGACCTTTATAACTACACCATATCGTATAATGATAGCACTGATATTAATAAAATGACTCGTTTTTATTCGATAATAACTTAGCCCTAACCCTTTCCTGTACGTGTTGTTGAATTTCCGGTAGCTATTTCTGCAGCAGCGCGAAAAAACGGGAAATTTAAAAAGATTATAAAACAACTATTTGAGACTATCAAGTGGAGTTAGAGAGTCAGCATAAGTATCGATTTTTAACAATGCCTATGAAACTAGTTTCTTTATCTTATTCTGACACAATTCAGTGTTTTTCTGCAATTTTTAAGTAAACAAAATAGCAATTTAAAAAATGCAAGTCATCGTTCATGCGCCCTTAACTTGTAGTACATACTGTCTGACATTAGGGCAATCACTTAAAACAGATTTAATTTACTCCCGCCGATTATATACTGCCGCTTATAAAATCCATATCCATTATTATTATTATTTCTTTGACCCTTTATATGTATTTCATTCTTTATTAGTAAGTCTATATTATATTTTATATAAGAATAAAAGAAGTTTATCTATATATAGATATAATACGTTAGTTATTTTTGTAAATAATGTATGTTTCTTGATTTTTATTATTCCTCATTATTTTTTCCTCTTCAAATTTGTTTCTCTTGTTTTATCATCATAACAGAAAAAAATATTTTCATTATAAAATTATGTCTAGACTCTATATCTAAATCAGTAGATCTAGTATTTATTATTTTATCTTTTATTAGAATGGCATCCCTCCACATATTGTCACTCTTACATAAGCGGGGAAAAAGGGGGTCTTGACAGGACTTCAACCCTGATGGCATAAACGGAATTAGACACCATATTCAGAGAGAGACATTTGATCATCCACTCATAGCCCAATGAAATGTACATTATTCTTGCAAATTAGTCATGACAGATGCAAATGTGAAACAAATGATACTTTGGGAAGATGTATATGGCAGGAATAAGAGTATTGTGTTGTTTGGGAGATATATCGCAAGGACTCTTACAGGCGCGTAGCTGCCTATACGCGAGTACGCGGCTGAATCCACATGATTCTGACAAAAGCACCTCAGAACGCCCAGAATGCACCCCGGACCCCACTAGCACAATTATGAATCCACATGAATAGAGAGCTAGCTACGCCCCTGTCTTAATACAGACGAGTTGGAAATAATTGCAGACATGGCAAATATAATAACTGATGACTTTTGTAAAGAATAGAGTTATTGACATGAAGTGCCTTGATCACTGTTTCATTCCCAAGGATACACAGAATATGTGTATCAAGACTGGAATATATGTCATGTAATCCATGAATATGAGGCCACTTTCCTATGTTAAACTTAGTAAATTGTATATGTCATCTGTTTTCTTTTATTATTGTATTTTGTATTAAGAGACCATGTTGACCTCTCTCTTGGATGATCTCTTAATAAAAGTTTGACTGTTCAATAAGCTTGATTAAAATGTTATGTTGCCAATGCACTGTCAACATTTCACATCTTTTTCTCGCTCCCTATCTTTCACCCTTTCCTTTCTTTCTTCTTGCAGACTAACAATGTCCTTCCACAAAATGTGTTCTACTAAAAGAGGATATACTAGCGAGGCCATGTCAATGGCCCTTGCCGAGGTGCGATCAGGGCAGGTGTCACTGAAGAAAGCAGCAAGGAAATGTGGTGTTCCACCTTCTTCGCTAAGTGACAGAAATTCGGGAAGAGTAGAGGAAGGTGATAGATGGGAACTCAAACCCGTGCGCTATCCATGAAAGAGTAGAGGAAGGTGATAGATGGGGACTCAAACCCGTGCGCTATCCATGAAAGAGTAGAGGAAGGTGATAGATGGGGACTCAAACCCGTGCGCTATCCATGAAAGAGTAGAGGAAGGTGATAGATGGGGACTCAAACCCGTGCGCTATCCATGAAAGAGTAGAGGAAGGTGATAGATGGGGACTCAAACCCGTGCGCTATCCATGAAAAATGAAGCAGAGCTCATTTGGCATGTGCTTAATAGAGCCGATTTCGGTACAGGATTTACCAAACACACCTTTCTGAGATTTCGGTACAGGATTTACCAAACACACCTTTCTGAGATTTAGGTACAGGATTTACCAAACACACCTTTCTGAGATTTGTAGGGAAGTTCTCAGCTCAGCATGGTGTAGTTTTTTTTGAGGGGCGTGGCCACGGAAAAATGGTGGAGAGGTCTGAAGAAGCAGCACCCCGACTTTTGCTTGAGATCGCCAGAGGCAACATCGTCAGGCAGGCACATGCCTATGACTAGAGGACGACTGTGTAAATACTTCATAGCGCTTAAAGGTGTGCTAGAGGAGAATCAGTTATTTCATAAACCGGAGCATATATGGAATATGGACGAGACTGTTCTGTCTGTGCACTCAACAGTCTCTATCTAACACATGGGAGTTGGTAACGGTAATTGCATGTGGCAACGCAAGTGGGACTGTTATTCCACCTCATGTTATCATCCCTGCTAAGACACACCGTGTTTTAAAAGGATATGATGTCGAGAACGTGCCTACAGGTACCAATCTTAGTGTGTCAGATAGCGAATGGACAAAGGCCGGCATTGGTGAACTTTGGTTTTTGGACACCTTTCTTTCTGACATAGGACATGAATGACCTCAATTGTTGATAATGGATGGCCATGAATCTCATCATCACAATGAGTTTGGGGAGTTGGCTATAGGGAAGAAAACATTGTACTGATTGAGTTACCAAGTAAGACGAGGAACAGATCCATACAATTTTTTTGTCTGACACGGGTGTAATTGTTGGTCACCAGCAGTTCTTTAGAATGCTTTCAAAGGCTTGGAACACTTCCATGATCGTTGCGAACATAGCCAGTGGTTTTGGGGCAACTGGAATATACCCATATAATCCGGGTGTAATTCCAATCGAGGCATACAAGCCAACTGAACTGTATGTCGACACCGATGGACCTGTTGTTTCAGCTACAGTCAGCATGGATGCGTCGCTGTCAACAACAGTGGTAAAGATAGATGTAGTTCCTCAAGGAAATCACAAGTCAGTTGTAGATTGCCAGTACAAGTTGACGAACATGGGAATCTCTGCATCATACCGGAGAGGTCCGAGACCGGTATTGAAGATCCTTTTGATATATTTCCTGCTGTTGCTAGTACTGAATTACTCTCCGATGAGTCAGAAGATGTTGGTATTTCAGCTGTTACATCCTCTTGCGAAAATGTCAATGACGGGTCTACGATCACTTCTGAGTGTGCGGTAGCCATGGCTCTGCACGTTTTGGAGTCAGCATTAACAGAAGAGATGAAGAGATAATATAGAGTAGCATATGACCAAGGTTTAGTATCAAATTTATTCAGTTAAACTTATTTTACATCGATTGCAGAACAAGTTCATAAAACTTATATTATTCACTCTTGATGACTTCCTGTGTAGAACCAGTACTAAGTAATGTATATTAAGTACCTAGCTCAAGGAAAAAATAACATGGCCATGGCGAGAATCGAACCCACGACCAGTCAACTCTCGATTGAGAGTCCGACACTCTACCACTGAGGCAAGCTCACTCATTTACTGAAACCTAAACTTTTTGTTGTAGAATATAAATAATCACAATTCCATGTTTTAATTTAAACTTAAGTCTGTTAGTTATGGAGATTTTATCTACTCTATGTTCTTTATTTATATGTTTCAAAGTGCAATCCACATTCTCTTTTTTTTATTGTTTCAAACTTCTTTATAGAAGTCAAGTTTGTTTGAATGAAGAATATTTTTTCTTGAATTAAACTTACATCTGTAAACAATTAATCTTATCGGGTATACAGTTATTGAACATGAAAATTCCCTGAGTTATCAAAACTATAACATGTTTATCATACCTAAAGTAGCAATTACCCATTGTGGTGCCAATACATTTTAAATTTGAAAGCAAAGCAAATAATTCGTTAGAATTTAATTGTACGTCCATAGTTATTTTCCAGACAGCCTTCAGTTCCTTTACGATAGCTAGAGTGCAGGGCTTCTAAAATCGCCGGTTTATCGGTTCCCAGACTGAAATCTGTGTCTCCAGACCGTTTTTCTTTTCAAAATCTCTGTTTAAATCGGTCCCAGATATTGTATCTATCGGTCGTTAACAAATCTACAATTGCCCTTCACACCTAAAATATGCCTTGCGGCAATATTCTTTGATCCATAACACGATTGTTTGTCACTCGCTGTGCGAAAGTAGGTCAATTTGGTCAATTTGGACTAAACCATTACCGATAGTAGGGAGTTTTCCGGAAGAGTCTATAGCCATGTAGCACGCCTTTGATGTGTGATCAGTGAAAGTATATCACGCGTTCTGTCGGTTCACTGAAGCGAGTGTTACCGTCTGTGATTTCTTTGATATACCGTTAGTCGTAAGGTGTTAGCCTGTTTGCTTGTGTCGGTTTGTTTTTTTAAGTGGCCAAAGCTGGGACTGAAATTTGTTTGCGTCATTAAAATACCGAGATGTGTTAATTGTTTGTTTGATTTTTTTTTTACAATAACTTTAAGTATAATATTAAGGAAAGTGATCAAACCTGACACCGTTTTTTTTTAAGTCGGACCGAAATTGTTTGCGTTAGTCGTAGCATTTGGTATTAATTAAGCTAATTGATGAAAAACGATATTACTCAAATTTATGTAAAATCGTATATAATCCGCTAGTCCGCGCGTGTTAGTCCGCGTTTTATACCTACCCGGTTTATTAGACACTTCCGGTTCAATTCCTCAAATGATCAACAATTTTAATATTGAGTGAAAATTATTCATTCAGTAAAGCGAAGACATGATGTCAGTCATTAAAATGTACAAATTGTGATAAAGTAAGTTATAAATAATACAAAAATAATACAAACATACATTTTAAATAGTTCCCTATATCAATGACTGAACGGAAAAAATTCATGGTGCAGCTGACATGGTGGGTGGGGTACGGCGATTTTAGTGATTTTTTCAAAATACGATTTTAGTGATTTTTTCAAAATAAGTGCGTTTCTTACGACAGTTAGAAACCTGGACCGATTTGCATTTCAAAATTTTAGAAGCCCTGCTAGAGTACATGTATCTTCCAATTTGGCCTACTTAGAAAAAAAAAAGAGCAAAGGAAGAAAAGACAAGAGGCCCAGTGAACGCTCTAGTGGCTAACATGGCTCTTATAACATCAATGAAGCGAGTGACTGCAATTTACGAAATTACGTTTTTTTGAAAATCTTGGACAAAATATAGCATTTTTAACTAAATCAAGGGCCATATCTAAAGAATCTGGTAACGTTTGGTAAAGATCAGATGAAAAATGAAGGCCCTATCGTATTAACGAGGCAAAATATGGATTTTTTAACCAAATTTAAGGACCATAACTCTGCTGTTACTGGTCCGGTTTGGCTGGTTTTCATTCTTGTTCGGGCTTTCATTGATATTAATAATCTGGTAAAGTTTGGTAAAGATCGGAAGGAAAATGAAGGCCCTATCGTCTTAACGAGGCAAAATATAGCATTTTTAACTAAATCAAGGGCCATAACTCCGCTGTTATTGGGCACATTTGGTTGGTTTTCGAACTCGTCTGAGGTTACATTGATATTAACAATCTCTTAAAGTTTGGTAAAGATCAGATGAGAAATGAAGGCCCTATTGTCTTGAGGCAAAATATAGCATTTTTAACTAAATCAAGGGCTGTTACTGGTCCGATCTGGCTGGTTTTCGAACTTGCCCGAGCTTTCATCGATATTAACAATCTGGTAAAGTTTGGTAAAGGTCGGATGAAAAATGAAGGCCCTATCATCTAAAAAATAGCACTTTTAACTAAATCAAGACACATAACTCTGCTGTTACTGGTCCAATCTGGCTGGTTTTCGAACTTGGCCAGTAGAGCTAATAAAAAAAAAAGTCAAAAAATCTATAAAAAAATATAAAGAAAATAATAATCAAAAAAAAGTCAAAAAATCTGTTAAACTTTGGTAAAGTGAATTGAATTGGATTTTATAGTCGCACCAACAGCTAAGGTCATATGGCGACTTTCCAGCTTCCACTGGTGGAGGAAGACCCCAGGTGCCCCTCCGGGCAATTTTCGTGCACGGGTGGGCACCTGAGTAGAACCACCGACGTTCCGCAAGCCAGCTGGATAGGTTTGGTAAAGTGAAGGCCCTATCGTAGTAACAATGCAAAATATAGTATTTTTAACGAAATCAAGGGCCATAACTCCGCAGTTACTGGTGCGATCTGGCTGTTTTTCAAACTTGCCCGAGCTTTCATTGATATTAACAATCTGGTAAAGTGTGGTCAAGAGCGGATGAACAATGAAGGCCCTATCATCTTAACGAGGCAAAATATATCATTTTTAACTAAATCAAGGGCCATAACTCCGCTGTTACTGGTCATGGGCAAATTCAGTATATTGCGCAAGACACATTGAATGATGTTATTTTCATGTGTACTTAATATAAAATCACCATTAAAGTAACGCTAAGGTAGCTACCGAAACAGTTAAGTAGTTTAAACAATAATCGCAACACCTAGATAAGCGTAGAGCAGTAAAGAATCAAGAAGCTGTCCGCCTTAAGGGCGAGTTACCCTACATAGTAACTGTTTAAAACAAGAGGTCAATGACCTTGAAGCTCTACTGATTGATTTTGATTTCAGGAAGTAGTCGCTACAAACTGGTTTTTTGATACTCTATTTTTAGCCGTGGTGGTCATCTTGAATTTCCGGCCGACCTGAAATTTTGCTAGGATCAATTAGACATCAAGAGCAACATTCCTGTGAAGTTTCATGAAAATCCGTCAAGTAGTTTCAGAGAAGTAGTCGCTACATATTTTCATTATATAACTCTATGTAAACAAAGATGGCCACTGACAGCCATGTTTAACATTGAATCAAAATAATGTTCGACTCGGATAACCATCATGTCATGCTGATCATTTTAGAAAATTGATTGAATTGGATTTTATAGTCGCACCAACAGCTAAGGTCATATGGCGACTTTCCAGCTTCCATTGGTGGAGGAAGACCCCAGGTGCCCCTCCGAGCAATTTTTGTGCACGGGCAGGCACCAGGGTAGAACCACCGACGTTCCGCAAGCCAGCTGGATAGCTTCCTCACATAAAGATTCCTAGGCCCCTGAGGGATCGAACCTACAGCGGTGAGGGGCAAGTGATTTCAAGTCAGAGACGTTAACCACTCGGCCACGGACGCCCCCTTCATTTTAGAAAAAGTCCCATATCAATATCTCTTACAGTTTTCAAGAAGTAGTCGCTACAAACTTGTATTTTGAAAATCTATTTTTAGCCATGGTGGCCATCTTGAATTTCCGGCCGACCTGAAATTTTGCAAGGATCAATTAGACATCAAGAGCAACATTCGTGTGAAGTTTCATGAAAATCCGTCAAGTATTTTCAGAGGAGTAGTCGCTACAAGTTATAATTATATAACTCTATGTAAACAAAGATGGCCACTGGCAGCCATGTTTAACGTCGAATCAAAATAATGTTCGACTCGGATAACCATCATGTCATGCTGATAATTTTAGAAAAAGTCCCATATCAATATATCTTATAGTTTTCAAGAAGTAGTTGGTACAAACTTATTTTTTAAAAATCTATTTTTAGCCGTGGCGGCCATCTTGAATTTCCGGCCGACATGAAATTTTTCTAGGATCAATAAGACATCAAGAGCAACATTCCTGTGAAGTTTCATGAAAATCCGTCAAGTAGTTTCAGAGGAGTAGTTGCTACAAGTTTTCATTATATAACTCTATGTAAACAAAGATGGCCGCTGGCAGCCATGTTTAACGTCGAATCAAAACGATTTTCGACAAGGACCAACATCATGTCATGCTGATCATTTTAGAAAAAGTCCCATATCAATATCTCTTATAGTTTTCAAGAAGTAGTCGCTACAACTTATTTTTTAAAAATCTATTTTTAGCCGTGGCGGCCATCTTGAATTTCCGGCCGACCTGAAATTTTGCTAGGATCAATTGGACATCAAGAGCAACATTCCTGTGAAGTTTCATGAAAATCCGTCAAGTAGTTTCAGAGGAGTAGTCGCTACAAGTTTTCATTATATAACTCTATGTGAACAAAGATGGCTGCTGGCAGCCATGTTTAACGTCGAATCAAAACGATTTTTGACAAGGACCAACATCATGTCATGCTGATCATTTTAGAAAAAGTCCCATAGCAATATCCCTTAGAGTTTTCAAGAAGTAGTCGCTACAAACTTGTTTTTTAAAAACCTATTTTTAGATTTGGCGGCCATCTTGGATTTCACATCTACATGAATTTTTGCTAGGATCAACTAGACTTCATGAGTAACATTTCTGTAAAGTTTCATGAAAATCCATTCAGTAGTTTCAGAGGAGTAGTCGCTACAAAAAAAAGTTTACGGACAGACAGACGGACAGACGGACGACGGACGCCGCACCACGGCATAAGCTCTGCTGATCTCTGATCAGTAGAGCTAAAAATGAACAATTAGAGATAATATTGAAATAAATAAGACAAAAAAGAGAAATTTCATAAAATTTATCATTTGCAGTGAAGACAATTTAACAACCTTTTCTGATTACGGTAAAAACAGAAAGTGCTTCGCGTTCGAAAAAACAGGTTTGTTTTTGTCAAATTTCAATAAAAAAGAATGATGGTTGATGTTGATTCAACTAGCAAAATGGTGTTTTTACTTTTGGTTGAAGATATTGACGGTCCTGCATCCTAAAATCATGAGATAAACATTCTGCAGCAATGAAAATCCTATGGCTAAAATGTATCATTATATTCGGACAATGGCAGTTTGAATACATTTATCTGTAGAATATACAAATTCAAGCGAGTTTTTTTCTAATAATCTGTCTACATATAAACAAACTTAAATGTAAAATTTTCCAGGCAATTTTAAAATCGGAGAAAATAAGTCTATAAACTCTGGTCTTGTAATGACAAGTCTATTAGAACCCAGGTCTTGTATATCATTTGATCAATTTTCAAGATTATAACACTTCTTAAAACTAATTTAAAAAATGCATCACCATCAATACAGGCAGGTATTAAATGATAAAACAAGGCCACCGCCACGGGCTGTCTCGCCTTCTGAGGTGTTGTTCATTCACAACGAGGGTTTGTTTTGTTGGGGTCGTAGGGGTTTATATATCTATCTTTAAATTTTTCTTGAGTGGTATTGTGGGGGAGGTTAGCAGAAGGGTTTGATCTGAAGAGTAGAGGAAACTCAAACACATTTTAACATTTTAGGCCTAAAGCGAAATATATAATATTAAGATATATTTGTTAATAAGTATATATATAAAATACAAAACACAACAAATTTAAAATGCATGAGAACATAAACTGAAACTGAAAGAAAACAAAACAATAAAATGAATAAGTCCCATTTGGTATTTTTTTAAAGCATAAAATGCCTTCTTTTAGAGAAAAAAACAGAACTCTTTGATATTCAACATTGTTTATGATATGATGTAATGGCTGTGACGTTTTGTAACGGGACACAGCAAGTTTTAAACAATTCAAGATTGCCATGTGTTTCTTTACATTCATTAGTTGTTTTAACTTTTTTTCCTTTGGTTGGAAAAAATCCTATAATTTATATATTAAAGGTAAGGGAATTGATTTTCAATGTTTAGGAAGCCATATATAAGTGAGGAAAGTTAATACTTACCATAGGCCATGATGTGTTTGTTGGAGATGTCTTTGGGTGTCACATGCTGGTCCTGACCCTGCTGGCTCACTTTCTGTAAACCTTCATCCGCTTTCCTAAAGTTATTTAAATATGACATCATTGAGCTGTAAACAAGCAAGGCATTACTTTCATCACCTAATGGGTACAAAAACACAAGCGTTTGATTTCAAGAGTGGCCTTGACCTGGATGTCAGGGACGTGCGAGTTGTTTGGTGACCTTGACCCGGATGCCATAGACATGAATTGTTTAATAAACTTGACCCGGATGCCATGGACATGAATTGTTTAATGAACTTGACCTGGATGCCAGGGATGTGAGAGTTGTTTGATGATCTTGAGCTGGATGGATGTCAGGGGTGTGACAGGTTGTTGTTTGGTGACCTTGACAGGCTTGACTGGGATGCCAGGGACACAAGTTATTTCCTGGCTTTGACCGGGATCTCAGGGACTCAAGTTATTTCCTGACCTTGACCAGGATGCCAGGGACACGAGAGTTATTTCTTAACTTTGACTGGGATGCCAGGGATTCAAGAGTTGTAGATGATACATCTTTGTTATAATCAATGTAAAAACTTACCTCAGTAATTAACAGAAAAAGAGTATAATTATACTATTGTGTAATCGAATGTACAGAAAAACTAACCTTAGTAATAAAGAGTATATACTGTACAACTATAAAATGCATGTTCCTGCTGTTGTAATAAAATGGACAACCATATATACTTACCTCAGTAATTTATAGAAGAAGAATCTGAAGAGCTCTTGAAACAGAACGGAGAACACGAGGCCGAATGCCAGCTGTTTACGAAGTGGAACTACGGCGTACCACAATATCGATGACAATAGCAAAGCTAGAAGCCAAAAGAAACCACTGAAAGAAGAAAATATTGAATAATAGAAAAGTGCAAAAAATATATATAAAATAACTTTTTATTTTGTTTTCATGCATTAGAAGGAAATAAATTGATGCATAGTGATGCCTGTTATCATGCATTTCAAATTCAATAAATCACATTTATTGCAACTGCATTTACAAACTCTGTTTACTTTCAAAGTAAATGGAAACGTCAATATTCGCACATATCCGTCATGTTGTTAAGTCTGATTGGGTGTGTAATTTGTATTGGAACTAATCTTTTGCATTCTAGTTTGGGATTAATGCAATGCACAGTTAAAGGAAGTATGGCACGTGATAATTTCCACGATGTTAAGAAAATATGTATGTTTCAAATAAATGTTTTTGAATAAAATTAAATGTACAAACCTGTTTTCATTCAAATTATTCCATTTTTTATATTGAAAATGTGTATGCAATATAAAAGTTATTAGATATTTATTGGGACATATGCACTCGTTCTTATGCGGATAGACATTGCTCTCCTAAAACCGTACAATATTAATATGTGAAAGAACTTGTGCATATATCCTTATACAATTTACAAACCTAATAACCTAGAATTATCACATTATGGTTCCCATACACTGCATTATAAATCATTATTATTAATTTCAATCCAATTCTTGATGTTTAGTCGAGAATATATGAAATTTCGCACCAGTTTACATGGTGTTGAAACTCTATATGGCTGTGAATTCTTAATATCAATATTACAAACCGAATTTAATATTACTTACCTTGTTATTAAAACAATGACCCTAAGTGGATCTCTGGCGATTGTGAAGACAAACAATCCAAGTGGGGGACCAAATGCTATAAAAGTACAGCTAAAAAATTCCATCAACGTCATATTAGAAATGATCTGAAACACAAGAAGGTAACATGTATAAAGTATATTATTGAATGCTAGTAAGATGTGTGAAACACACGATGCTTGCAGGGGTCTGGAAATATTTTGAAAATTCACTTGCCCAGGGCAAGTAGATTTTCGAAATCCACTAAGTTGAATGCTTTTCTATTACTGTTTTTTTTTGTCATAGCTTTTTAGATGATTTCCTTGTAAATTAGGAAGGATCACGGCTATAGGTTGTTACCATTATGGATAATGCACATATCAGTGTTTTCCTCCACTGGTGGGAGTGGGGAGTTGGGTGTCGGCAGGGATACCCTAAGGACAAGACATTGGGTAGGGAATTAGATGAACCTGGTACCAATACGGTAATATTAGATATTGGTAGACCCTGTGGAATTAAGACGTACATGATGCTCCTAGTGCAGTATATAATTAAAAAAGGGTATGCAGATAAAAAATAAGATGCATTAGGTCAAACAAAACTTTTTTCTACTTTCACTTTTGTTATAGACTACACCAGATAAATATTAGGTCAAACAGAAGTTTTTTCTTACTTTCACTTTCGTTATAGACGTCATGTCGATAAATCAGCAAGCTCATTTTTTCTGTGTTGGAAATTATTAGCATGGTTTATGCCTAAATCTGACTGGTATGTAGTTGTTTTTCTGTTAATTCTTTGAATAATTATCGACATTAGCCAAGGTCGAAGCAGGTCTTGGATACACTGGCAAAAATGCTTCAAAACAAAAACACGACATTCCGTCATTGATCTCAGATTCATTCAAACACAAACATGGCAATTTGATTTAAAAACAGATGCACATCTATTCATTACGACATGCGCCGATAGTCTCTTTGCTCATCAAATTGCCATAATCGTTTAATTGCCCTACTTGTTTACAAATTGGTTCTATTTAATCGCCATTATTTCACTTTACCATGTGTTTTCAATCTTGGAAGTACCCCACTCCCACCCACCCCTACTCCCCCCCCCTATTTTGAAATAAATTTGGATGAGAAACTAGCAATTAATTTATTATGGCCTAATTAAAGTTTTATTATTATTATTATTATATTCTTTTAACAGTGTTCTTAGAATTCAATGTAGTCTTGCTAAATGGTTTGAGTTTGAGTTTTCATCAATCTTCTATTCTATATCTACTTTTGTGTATAATAATAACAATAAACCATAATTTACTCAACCGCTAATTAAGTTCCACAAACTTTTACAAACATCAAAAATTCCATTCATTAAAAAACAGACAACAACATTTATTCTACTCTGCAGGTCGCGAAAATTAGAGTACAAAAGAAAACAACAACGGCACAATATAATTACTTAATTACAATTATTAATTGCCAATCTTCGGGGGAGTACCTATCATCATCTCATCAAAGAGCCGATTATAACGCCGCAGATAACTGTATGTAATCCGATAATTATATCTACTACGAAAACAAACATGTTCCAAGTACGACAAAGTCGTTGGTTACCGCAATCCATTATGCCGATTATACTAACAGTGTGTATTCACGGGAACCAATGCTTATCACAAGTGTCACGTTACCTGTAGACTGGAAATACCCGTGGCTAAATCTGGTGATTGTCGGTTTAAAGGTCGCACGACGTGTCAAGTGCGTTTGTGTATTTCCAGAGACTGTAGTAACAGACCAATTCAAATATGAAAATATCCTAAAGTCATATATAGATTATAGGTAAACTGTTTAACTGCGGTATTTTGTATATAAGTAAGAAATTGGAAAGTATAAAAAACATTTTTTGGCAAGATGTTCTTAAGGCAAACATACACTTTGTATCAAAGTATCAACCAGCCCATGAGGACTTTTTTCTATCCAGCCCAATATTTTATAATAATTAATGTATAGGCACAAGAGCATTTTTTATAAAAGCATGGTATAATAAGGGCTTACGAATAATAAATGACTTAATGGGAAAGGATGGAAAAATATATTTATATGACGAATTAAAAAAAATATATGGAATAAATTTAAATTGTTTACAATATATTGTGTTAGTGGTAGCTATCAAAAAAATGCAGAAAGAAATAACAGATAGTAAAAGAACAACGAAGTTGGAAACTCCTGTGCTACCAACTCCACTAAAAATATATTTAAGAAATAAAAAAGGAGTAAAAGACATGTATCAAATCAAAATAATGAATGTCCTAGTGGTAAAATCACACGGACTAGAATGTATAACTTCAGCGAAGATACCTGGAGTCTAATTTATACATGGCCTTTCACAATAACAAAGAATACCACTTTACAATGGTTTCAGCTAAGAATAAATCACAATATTTTAGCAACAAACAAGTTTCTCAATAAAATAAAACTAATAGAGAGTCCACTTTGTTCTTTCTGTTCATTAGTCAGTGAAACAATTACACATTTACTGTGGGAATGCCAGCTTTCACAAAGTATACTGACAAACCTTAAGGACTGGTTAAAACAAAATAATGTGGAAATAGATTTTGAAAAGAGGTCATTTATCTTTGGAATATATGAAAACACAAGTGTTCTATATCAGCGTATATTGTTGGAAACAAAGTACTACTTATACTATTGTCGATGCTCAAAAAATAAACCTAGCCTCACTACACTGAAAAATAGACTACAACTTTTTTATAAAACAGATGAAGAAATAGCTATTACAGAAAATAAATATGACTGTTTCTTAAAAACATTGGAAAACTTTCATAACTTCTTAACATAAAAACCTAGCAACCTTTTTTCCTTTTTTAAATAAATATATATTAGTAAAAAACCTCATGCTGCGATGCCCCCACCCGTCCCCGCTTTTTTTCTTTCTCAATAACATCTCCCCATAGCTTAATTATAGTGAAATTATATTTATTAATAACACAATACTATACACTTGCCAGCAGACAATCATATTTTGTACAGCAACTATAAATAAAAATAATTATATTTTTAAATGCATGAAATATATCTGTTGAGTGTTCAGTGTGAATGATTTGTGTATGTGTACATATACATTAAGGATACAGCTATATATATATTATATTATTTAATTAGGCCAAACAAAAAAATACCTGTGTTTCCGGTGGCCCGACCGACCCTATTTTTAAGGGGCCGACCCTAAAACTTTTTATGAAAAAAATAATAAACAAAATGCCTACCTACCGACCCTATTTTTTTAAAGCATGCAATAGGAAACACACCTTTTTTTTTGTTTGGCCTTAGTACACTGTAAACATAACATTAAATTGCTGTAATGTGTACAGAGGGATGGTCCTCCCCGACCCTCTGCTCACCACTAGACGGGGAGAATAAATGGGCTTCTATTTTTAGAAGCTGAAAATAAAAAAGTTAAAAAATAAATAAATAATAATGCGTGGTGGTTTGTAAAGACTGCATGGCAGTGCGAAAAAGGGCGTGCCGACCCGCCCTGCCATTCCGCATTAGGGGAAACCCTAATAAAAAAACTATTTTCAGAGAATCTCTAAATATTGCGACGTTTTATGTTATAGGTCCGTGTCTACTAAATAAAACAGACCAGGGCTCCGGAAATATGGTTGCCCGACGCCCCGGGCAAGTGGGTTTTGGGTGCGGGCAGGTGACCTTCGTAAATCTGGTTGTCCGTCACTTGCCCGATGGACGTTTCATTATTAGATAAAAATCAAGGGAAAATTTGCCTGGACTGTGAAGTTTGCTAATAATTGCGTAGTAATTAACCACCCGTCGCTTTCGCCGCGAGCAATTACTGATCAGTGTCATAAAACTGACCTGTTAAAGCTGACCCGTGTTGTTCGTTATTGTTTAATCCCTCCCACTTGACAGTTTATCAAAATGTGATTGGCCGAGGAACGCTTGGGGTGCAATCTTCAGTTGAAGACGGGCGGTTTTTAGAATGCGTATACCGTGTGAAATATACCCCCGTAACGAGCCCCTCTATGCAGGAAGTAAGTCACGCGCCAGATTAGTGTGAAATACACATCAGTGTGTAAATCAGTTATTGAGATGGTGTTGTCGCTTTGTATGTCGGTCGGTGTGTCGTAGGTAATATTCTGTTCAGTAATTAAAAATCATGACGCAACACTTGACCTAGTACTGTATCCATATTATCCAATCAAATAACCAATGTATTTTTATCAGCCAATGAAACAACTCCCGTTCACTACCACGTGGTAAAGTGAAACAATGGCGATTCAATCAAACCAATTTGTAAACAAGTAGGGCAATTAAACGATTGTGGCAATTTCACGGCGTTGTTTGATGGGCAAAGAGACTATCGACGCATGTCGTAATGAATAGGTGTGCATCTGTTTTTATTTCAAAATGCCATGTTTTTTTTGAATGAATCCGAGATCAATGACGGAATGGCGTGTTTTTGTTTTGATCAAATTTGCCATTGTATCCAAGATGTGCTTCGACCTTGGCTAATTTCGATAATTATTCGAAGAATTGCAATTTGGCATCTCAAAAGATATTAGCAGAAAAACAACTACAGTATCAGTCAGATTTAGGCATAAACCGTGCTAATAATTTCCAACACTTAAGAATTATCTACATGAATTATATAACGAAAGTGAAAGTAGAAAAAAAGTTCTGTTTGACCTAATGCATCATTTTTTCATTCTTTTTATCTGGTGTAGTCTATAACAAAAGTAAAAGTAGAAGTAGAAAAAAGTTTTGTTCGACCTAATGTATCTTTTTTTTTTGTTATCTGCCTGCCCTTTTGTAATTACTGCACTAGGAGCAAGCACCATGTACATCTTAATTCCATATAGACATTAGAGTCTACCAATTTGGTACCAGGTTCATCAGCGATGTTATATCCTGGGGGTATTCCCACTGACACCACACGCCCACTCTCCCACCGGTGGAGTAAAACACTGATATGTGCATAATGGTAACAACCTGTAGCTCTGATCCTTCATAATTTAAGTCATTAATTTTACAATGAAATTATGTAAAAAAATATGACAAAAAAAAACAGTGAGAGAAAAGGATTTAACTTAGCGTGCGGTCTCGACGTAGCTTAATTGTGGGGCAAGTGACTTTTGAAATCAGGGCAAGTGACATTTTGGGCAGGGCAAGTGGATTTTGAAAATCTACTTGCCCTGGGCAAGTGGATTTTCAAAATATTTCCAGACCCCTGCAGACCGATTGGTCCAGAAAAAGTATCAATCTCCACGCATAGTTATCGTTTCTTGCACTCACATATATCTCTGCTAACTACTAAATTACAAGATTTTGGTAAAACCTGTTAAATTGGAATATGTTTGCCTGAAACTTATATATTTCTTGTGTAACTATAATTTTCACAATATCTGCAAATTAGATGTTGCAAGATTTGAAATAATGCATGAAAACAATTTAGTTTTAATCGGGACTATTTTACTACAAATATAATATTATTTAGGTCTCCTCAATCGAAACGCAAATGTAAAATTTTAAACCGCAGCTCGATAGCAGAACATTACTAAAAAAAAATAACTGATAGAAATAAAAATTTAAATTATTTAATATAGGTCTATATTTTATCTTTGCAGATCACGCAAAAGGATTTATTATAAACATCGTCATAACTTTTTTGAATAATCACGTGACCTAACCGTTCGTCCTACTTCCTTTGACGTTGACAGAGTCAAATGAGGAACGAGTGTACTCTGGGTAGAGATTGAAAAAGTATAGGGAATCCGAGACTACTGTTTACCAATTTAAAGTCATGGATTGGATAAAAAATAATGACTGAAATAAAACAACTTGAGAATTCAAAAACAGATACGTTTTCTTCAAAATGATCCAAAATGGAACTCTTGGCCTTGCATTTCCTATTAAACCATTATTTCGTAATCAAGATACTTTACATATCACGAATGATTTAACAGTTTACATTTGTTGATCATTTGTTAAGCATGTGACACAGGTCGAGATTAAAGATGATTTACTAACAAGAATAAACGTTCGACAACAGGAAATCAAAAATGAAATAGGAATAAACAAACGCGAAAACCCAAAACATATCGTAAAACTGGTTAAATTTTGATTCTAATAAAAGAAAAAATCATACCACAATGTATATAAGTATAAGTTAACATGAAGTTGAGTCTAACTCTTACTTTAAAAAGAAGAAATATGTGTTTTCTTTTTAATTTTCTTCCACAAACTGAGTAATAACTTCCGGCTACAAATTAGACTGGTTCAAAGTAGTTCCAGAAATTTTCAAAATGGGCCGCAATATAGTAGATTACCGAAATGGAGACACAACTTACCACAAGCCGAAACCTAAACCTAATTTCTCGTAGTATTAAAACCGCCTAGCTCGGCCGAACGTTCACTGACTCCAACAAGCTGAAATAAGTTCAAACTTCCAAGGGAGGGTACCAATGGTTATTTCTATTATGCTGTCATTGGCAAACTTTCTATTTCTATTTCTATATGTCATTGTGAAATAATATAAACTGTCACCTGTTCTCTTAAGGATATCAGGCTTTATATGATTCAATTATTACCCCAGAGGATATTCAACATTTTGAATTGGGCGGAGTCCTTCCTGTGAAACTGAAAATTCATTTTGATTGATTTTATGAATTTAATTATAATAATGCAACAAATAGATTTCCATTATACAAAACATATATAAGAGCAAATGAAGAATAAAAAAGCGTTCTGAAAATGTTAACATTTATGTACAATCTGACATTAAAATATACCATTTTTTGTCCATCCGCCTAGAAATATTTACAACCTTAAACTAAAAACAAATAACATCCATAAATCCTCTCAGTCTTATCAAGGGCAGTTGAAATCCAAAATTTTGAAATTGATTTTATTTTGGCTCAAATTTGACCAAACACAGAGGTGTCTCCCAGCGATATAGAGATCGTATGTGTTACTCAGCATGCTTAGATCATATTTAAAGTGTATATAGCGACACATCCAAACAATCTTTATTATTAAGAGTTCTGAAAAACTTGGAAAATGGTGAAAGAATTATCAAAATCGGATGATAAACAAAGAAGATATGATTGTTTGAAGGTTCTATTGAAACGGATATGGAAGCCGCCATTTTTAGAGCTATGACATCACAGTTCTAAATGACCATATATGGAATATTGATAAATATGAACAATTACTCATTTATATGCAAACAAATTAAAGTAACTGTATGAAAAACATGTATAACTAATGTCTATAATGCTTTATATGCCCAGTTAAGGAGTTTGCAATCATTTGCAATGATTTGCTTTGCTTTAAACGATATGTATCAATATTCCATATATGGTCATATGGAACTATGATGTCAAAGTTTTCAAAATGGCGGCTCCCATATCCATTTTAGCACAACCTTCAAATGGTCATATCTTTTTTGTTTATCATCCGATTCTGATAATTCTTTCACCTCTTTGCAAGTTTTTCAGAACTCTAAATAAAAGAGCATGTTTGTCTGTGTCGCTACATTTCCTTTAAGGTAAATAGATGTGTGTATTCAATCAATTAAGTAGTGTGCTTGAACACTCATAAATTGCAAATACTTGTATTATTATATGTCATGATAATGTAAACCTTCAGGAACCTCTATAATTTGTGTATTAAATTGCCACCCCATTATGGTCATTCAGAACATGTATTTTGATAATGTTTTCATGTACAATATTTGTAAAGTTTTAAGTGATTAGTATTCAAATTAAAAAATGGATTTTCACCTGCCCTAGATAATACTTTAAGGATTACATTGCTATTGATAATTAAATTTGATAATATTTAATTTGCTTATGTGAATATTACTTATTACTGTGCGGATGGCAGTTTTTCAATTTAAAATAATCTAAACGTTTGCATTTTTTCTATTGATTTCTTTATATATGGTATATATATAATAAATAATTAAAGTACTTGATCTAATTTAGTTTAATAATATTTTATTGCAGATATGTTGTCACAATACATCAATTCAACATCACATTCATAGCAACATCATAGGAGTGCATGGTTCAGTGGTAGAGCGCCGAACTTCAGATCGAAAGGTCGTGGGTTTGATCCTCGCCATGGCCATGTTGTTTATCCTTGAGCAAGATAATTAATCCACATTGCTTAGTACTGGTTCTACCCAGGAAACCTGCACATAATCTTCGAAAGAGGGTGTTGCAGTATCAATAGATAGATAGACAGACATATGCAAATGAATTTAATGCCCTAACTTGTGCTTAAAATGCATATTGCATCGAAATGGTTTTGATTGTCATCACAGGTTGGTTATTGGCAAAATGTATTCTTTGTTGGCTGGGAGCATTTATTATTTATTTAGTATTTTTAATACTTTGTTATCAATCAGTTTGCTGTTATGAGTGTAATCGGACCAGAAAAATTACAATGAAAAATTACATATAAATGTTTAGGCACTCAGCGGGTTTGAACTCGGAACGATTGCATGTGAAGCGGGCACTCTACCGATATCACCATAAAAGCTAGCTCTGCGGCGAGACAGTAGTAACATGCTTATAAACCTATCTATTTACATACCCTCTAACTGAGTCCTATTACATAATCCAACCTTTTTATTTTTGATATCTGAAACCTACAAATATCACACAACACATATAGACATCAACATATACCAGGATGACTATACCACATGACCTATGGCGTCATTAATTATTGCTAATTCTTGAAGAAAAACATTGTAAACAGTCACCTACATTGAAATCTTCAGAGTGCGATAAGATTTTTATTTCTTAACCATTTTCTACCGAAGTAAGCGCATTCGAACGCAAAAAATGTACTCTACCCTCGACTGATATTCTTTTTTTTGCGAAAGTTGGTACTTTTGGAAAACACTTTGGAAAACTTCTGAAAATGCATCAGAACAAATTTGCTAATCCTTGAAGCGTACTAATTATGAACAAAATCCATGTATATATCCCGTTTTTATCACGAAAACTTTCTCAATATTATTTCACATCAGGTAAGCGAAAGGTCTTTGGGTCAAAGAACCAGTTCGCAAGAATTAATGAATTTTTAAATTATGCTAATCCGTGAAGTCGATAATTTTATGATAAACCGTGAAGTCATTTGTGTTGTCAATTATCTAAATCATGTTTTCTGGACAGATACTTAGTCCATGTGGTATATTCATTAGTCTACAATTGTTTTGATGATTTACGGAAATTAGCGAACCAGTCTTGCATTTTTTTACAGATATATACGAGGTTATCGTTATATAGTAGTAGGTACAAAAGTAATTTACGGAAATTACCGAACCAGTCTCACATTTTTTTATGGAAATAGACGAGGTTTTAATCGTTATTTTGTAGTAGGTACAAAAGTAATTTATCGTGTTGGTCCAGAAATCGTTTACGGAAATAGGCGAGGTTTACCGAACGTTTACGGGTTTCTTGAAAAGAAGGAATTGTCCGCCATTTTGGTGTGTGGAACTTTGGAATCATTGTAGAAGTTTGGATACATTCAGGTTCGTATTTGGAGATGAATCTATACCGTATTTGTTCATTTGGTATATATTTTTTTGCATCTGTGCTACTGTAGTGGAAATGTTCAACAATATAATTCTAAGATGAAAATTATAGCATTGGGCGCATCAGGCACAGTCGGTAGCATGTCGGATTTGTAACCGGAGTCTCCGGGTTCAATCCTCTGTGGTGCCACTGAGCTTTATCCATGTGTTTTTGGGCAAGACACTTTCCCTTAGCCTCGTCCGTCGTATGGGCTCCAGTGTTCCTTTTTGGTATTTTGGGAATAGGGGCGGGGTCCCTCCAGTTGGGAAAAATATAGCCGTGAACACCAAAATTGGGAAAAAAGTAGAACTACTAGTTGATTCTGAGAAAGTTTATAGTGGAATATATTAATAGATATCTTCTTCTTTTCTGCGTGTGTCATATTTTAATATGTATGTTTTAAAAACTAAAAAAAAGTGTTTTTTATTAACCTTTTTTTTTTTTTTATGTAATTCGGGAAAGAAACATACTATTTTGCATTGTGAATGATGCCGATATTCGGCCCAAAAAGGAACAATGGAGACCTAAAACGGGCGGTCCCATGTATCGGTCTATCCTCTGAGCACGTTAAAGAACCATAGGAATCTATTCCATTACAAGATTTGGGCACTGTTCCCGGATTCCTATGTATCCTTCCAAATATTTGATTATGCTAAATCATTGCACTGCTTACATATGGAGAATGTGCATAATTCTGCAGAAACAAACAAAACTATAATACTAATACTAGGACCAGAAATAGAGCATAATACACCCCTTCCCCTCTCTCTGGTGCGGCTGTAATTAATCTATGCTGTATTAATAAGCCGTTAAACAACATTTAATTCAATTATATTTGAAATATTGTTATTTGAATGGATGTATTGCTTATTGGCAGCAATACGCAATATATGAAAAAAATGATAATGTTTTTGTTGTTCTAGTTAGCGTCTTATGGTTTTAATGGTCAATAAGCTCCGTTACACGTAAGTAGACGAATACTATGGTATGTCGGGCCCTTCCCCCAGTGGAATCAACGTAAAGATCACCGTTACTAAACATAGTAAAATGGTTTCCGCTCAATGACTTTAGTTAGGAATGAGATATTGGAATGAAACGTTACTGTCCACATGTATAACGTTTACGTTATATCTTTTCTTGTTATTGCTATTTTGTCCGTCGTCAGACTTCGTCTGTCACTGTTGTCTGCCGTCGTCATCGTAAACATTTAAACAACATCTCTGAAAGCACTGGGTGAAATTTTATAACACTTCCCAGGAACGATTTCTGGGTGGTTATCCCTCAATGTTATTCAAAATCGGGCAATCAACCCAGAATTCGGGTTGTTATGCATGCCAACAGAAGGAAAATATAGGAAATAGGGATATAGTCCTGGTTTTATATTCCAGAAAAGTCCATTATAAACCCTTACTAAACATAATAATGCTGAAACAAGATTGTTCAAGTCGATCCGTCAAAACACATAGCCGCTAGGGCAGTGCATATTTTCCATATATGGCTATATTATTATACAAAACTTTACACATCTCGTCTAAAACCAATTGCCAGATGTCGACTTAATTTTATAGAAATGGCGATTTGGTAACCATGCATTTACCAATATTGTTCAAACTGGGTTGATTCACTGAAAACTATGACCGCCAGGGACGAAGCTTATTTGGCTTTATAGAGAACACTTTTTAAAAATTAATAATTTCCTCTTGTAAAGCCACTAGTCAGATTTTAAAATAATTTTATATAAATGGCGTTTTTGTGACCCTCTACCAAATTTGTTCTAACCATTTCCTTTATGGCTATTTAGAAAAATCTTTACAAATATATTAAAATACCTTCTCGTTTAAAATCGCTGGCCAGATTTCAAAATATATTCATGTAAATGGTATCTGGGTGTCTATTATCCAGTAGTGCAATTGCATGATGCCCTCTTCGGCCTCTTGTTTTAAAAGTTTACATAAGTAAAAGGGCAAACTATAGGTAAGCCAAAGTTTAAATATTTAGGAGCAAGTGAACTTAAAAATTAATTTTCACTTCGCACTGTGGGTGGGCTCGATCAAGTTAATTCACTTTTTTTTAAAAAACAAATAAATTGTTTTCTTAAATAAAATGATTCAAAGTATTCTTGGTCCATTTTCAGAGGTTTCATTTGTGTTTGTTGTTTTTTGGTGTTTTTTTTTTGTAAACTTTACTTATTTTCGCATTATCAGAATATCAGGCGAGGGTAAGCGTGCATTATTTGCGTTATTGTATCTTGTAGTCTTGATTATTTTTGACGCTTGATTTTAAATACAAACGTCTTGATCGGTTGTGTAGAAACAAATTTGAAACTGGCCGGGAACCACGTGACCATAATTATTTATTTTTTTATTAAAGTATATCTGACCATCCGCATTTAGTTCGTCGATATAATGATGACGTTTCCGTCTTTGTTTATATATGAATTTATTGTCTTTTTGTTTTTCTGTGCACCTTGGATAGGAGGTGTCTCAGCCAATCAGAAAATGTTACCAGTGTATCGGCAAAAATCAAACTTTGTTCAGGAGGACTGTTCTACACGTTTGTCTTGAAAAACAAGCGTCGCAGATGATCTAGACTAATAAGTTTGACAACATTAAAAGTGACAGGGTAATCCTTATTTGTGTCAAATTTCAAATTTAGAAACAGGCAATACATTGTTCAATAATCAAAGAAAATACTCCTTTGAAACAAATAACGCATCATAATGATTATGAAAAACAAAATACTATATTTAGGTTAATTGACACATTTAAATGTAAATTAAAAAAAAACAGGCTATTTATGCTAATTGTCCATTTCTTTTCCAATGATAAACACTAGTTAAGGTTAAAATGTATAAGTTTGACTATATTAAAAGCCGCTGTACAATTCTATTTTTAACAAAATTGTCCATATTTCTAAAAGAAGATATAAAAAGTAGTAAATTTCGGAAATGGTTATCTAGTCCATTAAAATTCTTTAATTAAAATGCTTTATTCTTTGCATAGAATTTTAATGAAGATGTAGATAATTGACAACAAAAAATGATTTCACGATTTAGCATAAAAAATCGACTTCACGGATTAGCATAATGGAAAGATTCATTAATTCCGGCGAACTGGTTCTTTGACCCAAAACCCCTTTCACTTACCTCACTCAGATGTGAAATAATATTGTGGAAGTTTTCGTGGTAAATACGGGGTATATGCATGGATTTTGTTCACAAAATGCGCAAAATTAAAGTATGCTTCAAGGATTAGCAAATTTGTTTTGGTGAATTTTCAGAAGTTTTCCAAAGTGTTTTCGAAAAGTACCAACTTTCACAAAAAAAGAATATCAGTCGAGGGTAACATACATTTTTTGCGTTCGAATGGGCTTTCTTTGGTAGAAAATGGTCAAGAAATAATGAATGATGTCATAGGTCATGTGGTATAGTCACCCTGATATACAATGATCTAGGCATCTGGGCAGAACGTCATACAATGCCTACCCAGATTCTCCACCAATGTAATCAAACCGAAAAATTACAATGAAAAACTACATATAAATATTTAGGCACTCAGCGGGTTTGAACTCGGGACGATTGTATGTGAAGTGGGCGCTCTACCAATATCACCATAAAAGCTAGCTCTGCGACGAGACAGTAGTAAGTACTAGTAACGCGCTTATAAACCTATACCAATGAGAGCCCAGTTTCCCCTGCCTCACTCCCCCTCCCCAGTAACCCCAAAAGCTCATCTGTAAGCCCCTCTTGGTTAACCTTTTTCGGTAATCTCATATCTCAGAAACTTTACACATGTATTCAGTATCATAACAGGAACTTGTACAAACAAATGCAATAACTCTGTTATGAATTTTACATAATTATGTCCCTCTCTCAAATTAGTTGCCCAATAAATAGAGGTCTGGAAAAGTCAAGCGTGCTGTCATCTAGCAGCTCTTGTTCCATATAAGGTGATGGTGACCTTGACCTTTCACCCACTGATCGCAAAAGCAATAGAGTCCCTCCTCTCACCAAGGGCAATGTACCTATGAAGTTTTATGAGTGTAGGCCTTATGGTTTTGAAGGTATTGTGCGAAAATCTATTTCCATATAAGGTCACTGTGACCTTAACATTTGACTTACTGGCCCAAAAACAATAGGATTCCTCCTCTCGCCTAGGGCAATATTCCTATGAAGTTTTATGAGTGTAGGCGTTATGGTTTTGAAGTTATTGTGTGGAATGCATATTTCCATATAAGGTCACTATGACCTTGACCTTTGTCCTACTGGCTGCAAAAACAATAGGATATTCCTCCTCTCACCTAGGGCACTGTACCTATGAAGTTTCATGAGGGTTGGAGTTATCTTGCGGAACACAAATTGTTTACGAATGGAGGGATAAGTCCATACCATGCATATACTAAGTCCAGTTTTTCAACTGCATGGGCTTATAAAATGCATTTTTTTTGTTATAATTATACAGATATATTATATACAGCTTATCTTGACCTCTGGATGAAGATTAATAACAAACACTTTTTACTTTATGTTAATTTATTGAATAAATTAATATATTTATTTTAAATAGAGACAGACATGTATGTTATTTTAAAATTCATAATTGTAAATCAAAGTATACAATATTTCCAATTAATGATTGTAATTTCATTTTAAATGACATGAAACATGTCTGAATAAGCTAGTGGTCATAAGGCATTTTATAACCTAAACATTGTATAGACCTTGGACCACAAAATCTCAGCAAAAACTTTCAACTACTAATTATACGAAATATTCCATCTCATTACATTTGACCTGGGCTCTAGCCCATAAAAAAACCATCATATTACATATATCAAGGCTAAACAGCAATACATTAAAATATGAACTAATTATATCAAATAATGTTTAAAACTTATCAATATATATTTATTAAAGTAACTATCCCGCCAACAATTACCGGTAGCCAAATTTTACAACATATGTACACCAGTTATGCATAGAATTTACCTATTCTGAGAAACCAAACTCTACAGACACAATATAAATGCCTTTAACCAGCCAGGCCAAACCCCAAAACTGGAACATTGAATTAAACAGTTACCAACTCATTATTCATTTTACGCATATTCAATCACGAGTACTTAAAGAACCCGTGAGAAAATACCAACTTTTAATCAGCACATAATACGTTAATATATGACCTGAACAATCTGGCTAGAGCTTTGATAATCAGTTTTGTAGTGTAGATTAGTTTCTTTAACAATGTGATTTATATTCTCAGTAATGTTCCAGTACTACCTGGGCAGATATTGTTCACCTCAAATTATAATATCTATCTATGTTGCCGGCATCACACCACAATATAGCAACAAGACAGAATGATGTTGCCGGCATCACACCACAATATAGCAACAAGACAGAATGATGTTGCCGGCATTACACCACAATATAGCAACTTGACAGAATGATGTTGCCGGCATCACACCACAATATAGCAACTTGACAGAATGATGTTGCCGGCATCACACCACAATATAGCAACAAGACAGAATGATGTTGCCGGCATCACACCACAATATAGCAACAAGACAGAATGATGTTGCCGGCATTACACCACAATATAGCAACTTGACAGAATGATGTTGCTGGCATCACACCACAATATAGCAACAAGACAGAATGATGTTGCCGGCATCACACCACAATATAGCAACAAGACAGAATGATGTTGCCAGCATCACACCACAATATAGCAACAAGACAGAATGATGTTGCTGGCATCACACCACAATATAGCAACAAGACAGAATGATGTTGCTGGCATCACACCACAATATAGCAACAAGACAGAATGATGTTGCCGGCATCACACCACAATATAGCAACAAGACAGAATGATGTTGCCGGCATCACACCACAATATAGCAACAAGACAGAATGATGTTGCCGGCATTACACCACAATATAGCAACTTGACAGAATGATGTTGCTGGCATCACACCACAATATAGCAACAAGACAGAATGATGTTGCCGGCATCACACCACAATATAGCAACAAGACAGAATGATGTTGCTGGCATCACACCACAATATAGCAACAAGACAGAATGATGTTGCCGGCATCACACCACAATATAGCAACAAGACAGAATGATGTTGCCGGCATCACACCACAATATAGCAACAAGACAGAATGATGTTGCCGGCATTACACCACAATATAGCATGTTGACAGAATGATGTTGCTGGCATCACACCACAATATAGCAACAAGACAGAATGATGTTGCCGGCATCACACCACAATATAGCAACAAGACAGAATGATGTTGCCGGCATCACACCACAATATAGCAACAAGACAGAATGATGTTGCCGGCATTACACCACAATATAGCAACAAGACAGAATGATGTTGCTGGCATCACACCACAATATAGCAACAAGACAGAATGATGTTGCCGGCATTACACCACAATATAGCATGTTGACAGAATGATGTTGCTGGCATCACACCACAATATAGCAACTTGACAGAATGATGTTGCCGGCATCACACCACAATATAGCAACAAGACAGAATGATGTTGCCGGCATCACACCACAATATAGCAACAAGACAGAATGATGTTGCCGGCATCACACCACAATATAGCAACAAGACAGAATGATGTTGCCGGCATCACACCACAATATAGCAACAAGACAGAATGATGTTGCCGGCATCACACCACAATATAGCAACAAGACAGAATGATGTTGCCGGCATCACACCACAATATAGCAACAAGACAGAATGATGTTGCCGGCATCACACCACAATATAGCAACAAGACAGAATGATGTTGCCGGCATCACACCACAATATAGCAACAAGACAGAATGATGTTGCCGGCATCACACCACAATATAGCAACAAGACAGAATGATGTTGCCGGCATCACACCACAATATAGCAACAAGACAGAATGATGTTGCCGGCATCACACCACAATATAGCAACAAGACAGAATGATGTTGCCGGCATTACACCACAATATAGCATGTTGACAGAATGATGTTGCTGGCATCACACCACAATATAGCAACAAGACAGAATGATGTTGCCGGCATCACACCACAATATAGCAACAAGACAGAATGATGTTGCCGGCATCACACCACAATATAGCAACAAGACAGAATGATGTTGCCGGCATCACACCACAATATAGCAACAAGACAGAATGATGTTGCCGGCATCACACCACAATATAGCAACAAGACAGAATGATGTTGCCGGCATCACACCACAATATAGCAACAAGACAGAATGATGTTGCCGGCATCACACCACAATATAGCAACAAGACAGAATGATGTTGCCGGCATCACACCACAATATAGCAACAAGACAGAATGATGTTGCCGGCATCACACCACAATATAGCAACAAGACAGAATGATGTTGCCGGCATCACACCACAATATAGCAACAAGACAGAATGATGTTGCCGGCATCACACCACAATATAGCAACAAGACAGAATGATGTTGCCGGCATTACACCACAATATAGCAACAAGACAGAATGATGTTGCTGGCATCACACCACAATATAGCAACAAGACAGAATGATGTTGCCGGCATTACACCACAATATAGCAACTTGACAGAATGATGTTGCTGGCATCACACCACAATACAGCAACTTGACAGAATGATGTTGCCGGCATCACACCACAATATAGCAACAAGACAGAATGATGTAAACCTTCTGGATCCAAGCCTCCAGTACATCGAGATCTATGACGCATCGATTCAGAATGGAGAAACAGTATAACTGTAACCTCAACCTGTAGGATGCATTAATAGTCGACAAAAAAATGTCTCAAATACACTAAGCTTTGACACACATGAAAGATGTCTAAATGGGTGCATCTCCGAGTTGAATGTGTATGCATTTGAGGGATAAGTTGACATTCTACATTTTTTTGAGCGGAAACTTTAACCTTTTGCAGGTTTTGAGGGAAACAAAACTTTGATCTTCTGCATGTATTTCAGGGAAAACTTTGATGTTCTGCATGTATTTCAGGGAAAACATTGATCTTCTGCATGTACTCGAGGAAAAACTTTGATGTTCCGCATGTATTTGAGGAAAAACTTTGATGTTCTGCATGTATTTGAGGAAAAACATTGATCTTCCACATGTATTTGAGGGAAAACATTATCTTCTACATGTATCTGAGGGAAACAAAACACTGATATTCTGCATATATTTGACGGAAAAATTTATCCGAGGGAAACAAAATGTTGAACTTCTGCATTTATTTGAGGAAAAACATTATCTTCTGCGTGTATTTGAGGGATACAAAATGTTGAACTTCTGCATGTATTTGAGGAAAAACATTATCTTCTGCATGTATTTGAGGGAAACAAAACACTGACATTCTGCATGTATTTGAGGGAAACAAAATGTTGAACTTCTGCATGTATTTGAGAAAAACATTGATCTTCTGCATGTATTTGAGGGAAAAAATTATCTTTTGCATGTATTTGATGAGGAAAACAAAACGTTGAACTTCTGCATGTATTTGAGGGAAAACGTTGATCTTCTGCATACATGTATTTGAGGAGAAAATATTATCTTCTGTATGTATTTGAGGGAAAACATTATCTTCTGCATGTATCTGAGGGAAACAAAACATTGATATTCTGCATATATTTGAGGGACAAAATTATCTTCTGCATGTATTTGAGGGAAACAAAATGTTGAACTCCTGCATGTATTTGAGGAAAAACATCTTCTGCATGTATTTGAGGAAAAACATCTTCGGCATGTATTTGAGGGAAACAAAGCTAGTTAGGACTTAATCGGAAAACCTGAATGTATAAATCACAAGTTATCTGCCAGTCTCCTGGATGAGTCCATTTTTGCTATAGTATGTTATATATGAATACCCCCGCCCTTTTTTGATATAGCCACTTGTGAGGAAGTGTCGATTCTTACGGATGGCGGGAGGTGTACGGTACTGGTTCTGGCAAGGAAAAGTGGGTGGTCTGCCTCCAACACAAAAAAATCAATCGTCATATATAACCTTGCATGTGTTGAAAATGACGTAAAACACCATACAAACATTGATATAGCCAATGGGAATGGGCAAAATTAATAAAAACAAATGTCTGAAATATCTGCTATTTTTTTTTATGTGAAAACAATTCTCAGGTCCATAATTCTGTAACAAAATTGTAGAATCGTAAACCGTTGATGCAAAGACACATCATTTCATCACGTGTGAACTGCATGCCAAGTGTAATAACAATCCATGAAAACCTTTGAAGTGAAAGCCACATGAAGTTCATTATAGAGTGGAAAATTATTCTAAGTCAAACAATGGGCCATAATACTATAATAAATTAGGCATCAACAATGTATCATGTAGAGAGACATAAGGTAATCAGTTGTTATGTGTATATGAAGTTTGGGAACTTCAATTTGAAAATGCTTGAGAAAAAATGTGTTATAGATATTATACAATATTAAGAGTAAACAAAAAATGTGTCCATGGGACACGAAGCCCCCACTGCAAACCATCTACCTAAATGTGACCTTGACCTTTGAGGCACTGATATGATTCTTGCACAAGACACACTTTCTCATTGTGATAAATATTTGTGTGAAGTCTGACGAAACTCCCTTCAGTAGTTTCCAAGTAATGGCTGAGACATAAATTTTTTACTATTTTTTGACCTTTGACCTCCAAGTCGGACCTTGACCTTTGAGGCACCGACATGATTCTTGCACGTGACACACCTTCTCATAGTGATAAACATTTGTGTATAGATTGACGAAATTCCCTTCAGTAGTTTCGGAGGAATGGCTGAGACACGATTTCAGACGTACAGACTGACAGTGCGATTACTATATGCCTCCCACCCTGTGGGGGCATAAAAAGTGAAACAAACGGACATAATTCTGTAATGCATTAGGCAATCAACAATAAGTGATGTCGAGTGACATAAGGTCATCAGTTATTATGTGTATATGAAGTTTGGGAACAATCCATTCAAAACTGTTTGAGATCTACAAGTGTTAACAAGAAAGATGGTGGAACTGATGGATGCCACAGGCGCCCCCTACAGGAGAGAGAGAAGAGGGATAGAGAGAAGAAGAAATTGTGTTGTAGTATATGTATATATAAATACAAGGCTGGAAGTTAATTATAGGGGAGAGTGAAGAGGGATAGAGAGAAGAAGAAATTGTGTTGTAGTATATGTATATATAAATACAAGGTTGAGTTAATTTCACATTTAGCTTCCAGCCTTGTATTTATATATACATACACTACAACACAATTTCTTCTCTCTATCCCTCTTCTCTCTCTCCTGTAGGGCGCGCCTGTGATGGATGCTCCCCAAAATGTATCCTCAACCTAGGGCAATTTGAATGAAGTTGGTTCTCTGCACTTTCTCTCATCTTTGCCCTTTATCATTGCATGATGTATCATTGCAGTCCCATTAGTAGTTTCTGAGTTACACTATGGACGTGAGTTATAAGTATAAAATTCCAAAGGGCAATAATTCTATTCTGAATTAAGATAGAGTTATGGTTTTGTGCTCTACACTTTCTGCATTGCCCTTTATCACTGTGTGATGTTCAATCAAAGTCCCATGAGTGGTTTTTGAGTTATTCTCCAGACAAGAATTGTAAGTATCAAATGACAAAGGGCAATACCTCTAATTCGAATGAAGGAAGAGTTATGGTTTTGTGCTCTACACTTTCTGCATTGCCCTTTATCACTGTGTGATGTTCCATCAAAGTCCCATGAGTGTTTTTTGAGTTATTCTCCAGACAAGAATTATAAGTATCAAATGACATAGGGCAATACCTCTAATTCGAATGAAGGAAGAGTTATTGTTCTGAGCTCTGCACTTCATCTTACTGCCTTTTATCACTGTGTGAAGTTTCATTGTAGTCCCATCAGTAGTTTTTTATGTTATGCTAAGGGTATAAAATTACAAAGGGCTCTAAACTCTAATTTGAATGTCGAAAGTTACGGTTCTTGCACTCTGCACCTCCCATTGCCCTCTATCATTGTGTGAAGTTTCATTGTAGTCCCATCAGTAGTTTTGAAGTTATGCTCCGAACAAAAGTGGGACAGACAGAAGGACGGACAAAGTGGCGACTATATGCTCCCCCGATAATTGAACATGTGTTATGGGACGCGACAGGATGTTACGGACAATGTGACTCCTATATAGCCCCCACTTCACCTTGTGAAAGAGTGGGTATAATACAATGAGTGATGTCGAGTGACGTAAGGTCATCATTTGTTATGAGTAGACTATATGAAGTTTCGGAACAACCCATTCAAAACTG
Organism: Cyrtodaria siliqua; assembly: GCA_037043455.1. NCBI lineage: Eukaryota > Metazoa > Mollusca > Bivalvia > Adapedonta > Hiatellidae > Cyrtodaria > Cyrtodaria siliqua. Next base: position 102,333 of record JAWPHD010005986.1, read on the forward strand.
TTTGAGATACAAGTACTTAAAATGTGTTACGGGACACGACAAAGATGTGTTATGTGACGTGACAGGACTTTACGGACAACGTGACTCCTATATAGCCCCCACTTCACTTTGTGAAAGCGGGGGTAAGCAGGGGTATAATCAATATGACACTAATTATACCAATGCATTCACATTAAGATTTGATACAATGAATTCACATTAAGATTTGATACAATGCATTCACATTAGGATTTGATAGAATGCATTCACATTAAGATTTGATACAATGCATTCACATTAGGATTTGATAGAATGCATTCACATTAAGATTTGATAGAATGCATTCACATTAGGATTTGATAGAATGCATTCACATTAAGATTTGATACAATGCATTCACATTAGGATTTGATACAATGCATTCACATTAGGATTTGATAGAATGCATTCACATTAAGATTTGATACAATGCATTCACATTAGGATTTGATAGAATGCATTCACATTAAGATTTGATACAATGCATTCACATTAAGATTTGATACAATGCATTCACATTAGGATTTGATACAATGCATTCACATTAAGATTTGATACAATGCATTCACATTAAGATTTGATACAATGCATTCACATTAGGATTTGATAGAATGCATTCACATTAAGATTTGATACAATGCATTCACATTAGGATTTGATAGAATGCATTCACATTAAGATTTGATACAATGCATTCACATTAGGATTTGATAGAATGCATTCACATTAGGATTTGATACAATGCATTCACATTAGGATTTGATAGAATGCATTCACATTAAGATTTGATACAATGCATTCACATTAGGATTTGATAGAATGCATTCACATTAAGATTTGATACAATGCATTCACATTAAGATTTGATACAATGCATTCACATTAGGATTTGATAGAATGCATTCACATTAAGATTTGATACAATGCATTCACATTAGGATTTGATAGAATGCATTCACATTAAGATTTGATACAATGCATTCACATTAAGATTTGATACAATGAATTCACATTAGGATTTGATACTATGCATACAAGTTTAGGTGAAACATCGTATACAAATACAGAGGTGAAACATCGTACACAAATACAGAGGTGAAACATCGTACACAAATACAGAGGTGAAACATCGTCCACAAATACAGAGGTGAAACATCGTAACAAATACAGAGGTGAAACATCGTACACAAATACAGAGGTGAAACATCGTACACAAATACAGAGGTGAAACATCGTACACAAATACAGAGGTGAAACATCGTACACAAATACAGAGGTGAAACATCTTATACAAATACAGAGGTGAAACATCGTACACAAATACAGAGGTGAAACATCGTATACAAATACAGAGGTGAAACATCGTATACAAATACAGAGGTGAAACATCGTATACAAATACAGAGGTGAAACATCGTACACAAATACAGAGGTAAAACATCGTATACAAATACAGAGGTGAAACATCGTACACAAATACAGAGGTGAAACATCGTATACAAATACAGAGGTGAAACATCGTATACAAATACAGAGGTGAAACAATGCATACAAATTCAGAGTTGAAACCATGCATACAAATTAAGATGTTAAATAATGCATCAAATTAAGATGTCCAACACATGAAAGGTTATATGATGCCTAACAGGAATGAACATGCCAGGCTCATCCTCCATTTACATCAAGATACAAATATGGAGATGGGCCTAGAACCTTTTTACCTGCAAAACTGCAGAGTTGCTGCAACTTCTACAGTAGACACTCTATTTAAGCTGGAGCCACGTTTCCACGTTTGCATTCACGGTGTCATGTTAAAGACCTTGAAGGAGCATGATAAACAAGAACATCTGTAAATCGGTAGAACAAAATGTATCCTCAACTTATCATTATGGCGTCGTATCACCCATCAGTTTTCAATTTGCAGTCCCATAGTTATGAAGTTATGCTCCAGACAAGAATTTCAATTATAAAATTACAATGAAGACAGAATTATGGTTCTTGCACTCTGCACTTCCTCTCATTGCCCTCTAGCATTGTGTGTCCCATCAGTAGTTTTGAAGTTATGCGCCAAACAAAAACTCTAAGTATAAAATTACAAAGGGCAATAACTTTAATTTGAATGATGACGGAGTTACGGTTCTTACCTTCTGCAAGTCCTCTCATTGCACTCTCATTGTGTGAAATTTCATGCTCCGGACAAAAATTTAAGTATAAAATTACAAAGGGCAATAACTCTAATTTGATTAACGACAGAGTTACAGTTCTTGCACACTGCACTTCCTCTCATTGCCCTCTATCATTGTGCGAAGTTTCATTGTAGTCCCATCAGTAGTTTGAAAGTCATGCTCCGGATAAAATTCTAAGTATAAAATTACAAAGGCCAATATCTCTAATCTGAATGAGGACATTGTTACGGTTTTTGCATTCTGCACTTCCTCTCATTGCCCTCTATCATTGTGTGAAGTTTCATTGTAGTCCCATCAGTTGTTTTGAAGTTATGCAAAAGAAAGTGGGACGGACATAAAGGACGGACAGACAAAATAGCAGTGGGGGTTGGGGGGATACTGGAGAGGTCAAAGTAAGATGTTAAACAAAGTGTACAAAGTAAGATGTTAAACTATGCATACAAAGTAAGATGTTAAACAATGCACGCAAATTAAGATGTTAAACAATGCACACAAATTAAGATGTTAAACAATGCATAAAAAGTAAGATGCTAAAAAATGCATGCAAATTAAGATGTTAAAAAATGCATACAAATTCAGAATGAAACAACAAACAACATATACAAATTCAGAAGTTAAACGATGCATACAAAGTAAGATGTTAAAGAATAAATGAATGGTTTGTTACGGCACGTCAACACATAAATAGGTCATATTGTGCTCAAACACTGATGAAATATGAAGAAATAAAGTAGTAATTAACAAGAGGCACAAGAGGGCCTGTATCGCTCTACTGGCTATATTGTGTCCATGGTGGGGTGGGGTGGGGTGGGGTGGGATGAGGAGTGTGTATGTATGTGGGGGGTTGGATATAGAAGGATTGTGTGTCAGATATGGAAGTGTCTTCAGTTAACAAGATATTAAGGGAGGGATGTATTTGGCTCAAGTTTGAGTAGCTATAAATCTTATTCTAATACACTCGCACTATATAGCCTAGTTTAAAATATCTCGTTATATTGAATGATATATCACTGTAATTGTTGCAACGTTAGGAGAATTGTGCATTGCGCATTGTAACGTATGCAACGTTAGGAGAGCAAGCAAAGCAATGCGAAAGATTTCAGATGTGTGCGTTATTTTCACATTTTAGGGGTATTAGAATAGAAATAGAACATCGTTTACTGTGAATTATCTATAATATATCACAGTTTGTCGTTCAATTGTAAACAATAATTTCACTCGCACTTCGGGCTCGTGAAATTATTGTTTACAATTGAACTCCAAACCGTGATATATTAAACGATAATTCACAGTAAACGATGTTCTATTTCTTAAATATAAACACTCAAACCAAGTTTGACATGTGACCCAGGGGTGGGGTCAAATTTGAACCCAGGGTCACCATTTGAACAAACTTGGTAGAAGACCATAATCGGAGTGTAAATACAAAACAATAAACTGTTGGCTCTTGTAGTTTCAGAGAAAAAGGTTTTTGAAGTTTGTCCCTATATAAGTCTATGTAAAATATGTGACCCTGGGGACAGGGCCAAATTTGACTCCAGAGGGTCACCATTTGAACAAACTTGGTAGAGGACCATAAGCTGATGGTAAATACAAAATATTAAAATTCTGACTATGTTTTCAGAGAAAAAGATTTTTCATTTTTTTCCCTATATAAGTCTATGTAAAACATTTGACACCTGGGGCGGAGCTAAATTTGACCCCAGGGCAACCATTCAAACAAACATGGTAGAGGACCATAAGCAGATGGTAAATACAAAATATTAAACATTTGGCTCTTGTAGTTTCAAAGAAGATTTTTGAAAGTTTTCCCTATATAAATCTATGTAAAAAACCCCCCAAAAAAACAATAATAACAAATTTAAAATAAACTGAACCCATGAACCAATATATATGCCTCCAGTGAGATTTGAACCCACGATCCCTGAGGTTTCCAGTGTACATAACCAAATATTGAAAAAAGGTCATAACTCCGGTGTTCTTGTTCAATCTGGCTGTTTTTCAAATTCGTCCAAGCTTTCACTGATATCAACAATCTGGCCAAGTTTGGGAAAGATGGAATATAAAATGAAGGCGCTAGAGTGTTCACAAGGCTGAAAATGGCATTTTTCAATAATTCAAGGGCACATAACTCTGGTGTTCTTGGGCCGATATAGCTGGTTTTCGAACTTATCTGAGGTTTGATTGATATTAACAATTAATTAAAGTTTGGTAAAGATCGGATGAAAAATGAAGGTCCTATCGTCTTGAGGCAAAATACAGTATTTTTAAACTAAATTAAGGGCCAGATAACTGGTCCGTCAACCTGGCTGGTTTCCGAACTTGTCCGAGCTTTCATCAATATTAACCATCTGGTAAAGTGAAGGCTCTATTGTCTTAACGAGGCAAAATGAAGGTTGTTTTTATCAGACAATTTTGGTCAGTTTGAAGGTTACTTTCTGAAGGCATTCTGAAGGTTATCTTTATCGGGCAATCTGAAGGTTGTTTCTACAAGGCAATCTAAAGGTGTTTTCAAGCTTATAAGGCAATATAAAGGTTGTTTTTATAAGGCAATCTAAAGGTTGTTTCTACCGGTCAATCTGAAGGTTTCTTTTTTATCAGACAATCTGAAGGTTGTTTTTATCAGGCAATCTGACGGTTGTTTTCGTCAGGTAACCTTAAGGTTGTTTTCATCAGGTTACCTGAGCGCTGTTTTCAGTCAATTTGAAGGTTGTTTTTATGAAAGAATCTGAAGGTTGTTTTCATAAGGCAATCTGAAGGTTGTTTTCTGCAGGCAATCTGAAGTTTGTTTTCATCAGGCAATCTAAAAGTTGTTTAAAGTAGGCAATCTGAAGGTTGTTTTTATGGAAAAATCTGAAGGTTGTTTTCATCAGGTAATCTGAGCCCTGTTTTCATCAGTCAATTATGAAAGAATCTGAAGGTTGTTTTCATAAGGCAATCTGAAGGTTGTTTTCTGCAGACAATCTGAAGGTTGTTTTCATCAGGCAATCTAAAAGTTGTTTAAAGTAGGCAATCTGAAGGTTGTTTTCATCAGGCAATCTGAAGGTTGTTTTTATGGAAAAATCTGAAGGTTGTTTTCATCAGGCAATATAGAAGGTTGTTTATATGCAACAATTTTAAGGTTGTTTTCATCAGGCAATCCAAAGGTTGTCTTCATAAGACAATATTAAGGTTGTTTTCATTAGTTAACCTGAAGGTTGTTAAAAGCAGGCAATCTGAAGGTTGATTTCATCGGGCAATCTGAAGGTTGTTTTATCAGGCAATCTAAAGTTTGTTTTTAGCAGGCAATCTGTAGGTTACTTGCATAAGGCAATTTGAACATTATTTTATCAGGCAATCTAAAGGTTGTTTTTAGCAGGCAATCTGTAGGTTGCTTGCATAAGGCAATCTGAAGGTCGTTTCATAAGGCAATCTGAAGGTTGTTTTATCAGGCAATCTAAAGGTTGTTTTTTAGCAGGCAATCTGTAGGTTGCTTGCGTAAGACAATCTGAAGGTTATTTTATCAGGCAATCTGAAGGTTGTTTCATAAGGCAATTTGAAGGTTATTTTATCAGTCAAAGGTTGCAAAATAGACGGGTCAGCACTGTTCCACAGGATTCATTTCCTCCTACTTGGAGCTCCGTGTTCCTAATACTTGCATGTTCTGCAGCAATAAATAGTGATATAGATATTTATTTAAATAGTTCAGCTATATGTACTAGCGATATCTGAAATTTACATTTACATATTTATTTTAAATAGTATAACTGTATATAAGTCATTTCTGAAATTTACATATTTATTTTAAAATAGTTAACAATCATATGTCAGTTCTGAAATGTGCATTATCTACTTAAAACAAGTTTTCCTTAAGCAAGTGGCGGTGATATGCAAATTGCAAGAAGTTTCTAGAATTTACGACTATAAAATATACAAGAAATTTACATAATAACTGTGCATTTGAACAATATGAACGATAATTGAAAATAGTGCTAATCGAGCCAATTTATGGTTTCCTACAGATTTAATAGTTTATTTGCGTTTCATTGTTTACAACCAAAATGCATACATATATACATACATATATACATTACTTCATAAATATGAACTGTAAACACCATTCTAAAAGAATTATAGGAGACGATATTATTGCACATTAACATGTAACATTCAATAATTCATATCAAAGCATAATTATCGTTTTGGTCTGTACATGAGTTACCAGTAATATATTTAATGTGATAAGAATTGGACAACTATTGTTAATCAACCTTATGAGTACCACATATATGATACTCAAAGTTTAAAATGCCAATAAAATGAGTTTGGGTAAACTGTGACATTTGTAAATAAGTACCCGGGGAGAATCCACCTAATAAGCGCAAAAAAAGAAATACTAAAAGATCCGTTATCACACCAGGTCAGACCTGGTATGAACTGATTAACAATAACTGTCCAACTATAAATAAAACGCAGTATGTATATACAAGTCGTCTAACTAAAACAATGTAACATTATTTATACAGATAAGAATATCTAGTGTGTAAAATCCCGTAACAGGTTTTGGCACACTCTTACCATTCACTGGTTGGAAAAGAATATTTCATTTTTTCCTAAATCATATAAACTATTAAAATTAGGACGAATCGTACAAGCTTTGCCAACAAAAGCAGTCTTGGAATTAACCCACTAGCCCCAAGCCCGGGGCTAATAAACTGTCATTCGGGCTGGTGATTTTTTAAAATTTATATAGTCGGGCTAAAGGAAAATGTATGGGTTTTCATGGAGTATCTAAGAATTCGGGCTAGTGACATGAACATTTTAATTCAAAGACTGCCAAAGCCTCTCTAATATCATTATAAAAACTTAAGAATAGCATGAATTTCATCCTCAACACTTGTCTTACATAGTGGTCATACACGATCATTTTCTTTAATGTGTTCGTATCGCCCTGTCTCTAATCATAAAGGTGCAACACCGCAGATGCAAAAGTAATATAACTTTGCAATAATTCTCAGTACAATACTCTGACTTAAATGCTTTATATGTTCTTAACTTGTGTAACGACCATTGTTATTTAGACCTGTAACTCTATGTATGCATAGTTTCCATTCCTCTACATGTTTATTCATCATAAAGTTAACTACAGAAACAATAAATATATTTTTGGATGGTTTGTTATTCATATCAGTAAATCGAGAATCAATACTGTCAAGACTGCTTTTAAGGCTATAACACCAGTTTTTACATGATCTGTTGGCCTAATGTAAGGCCCATATAAAAATAAATAAACACCCCTTTTTATAAAATACAACAGCACCACCCCAACCCACACCCGGTGTTTATACTTGGTGTATACAGTATACTGGGGTGCTGGCATGGCCCTGTGGATAACGGTGGACTTAGTAACGGAGGACCAGGGTTCAGGTGTCACTGGCACCGCTGGGTTTCTCTGGTGTGTACTTATATGTAGCCAAGACACTTCACCTAGCCTCATTGGTAGGTGTGTACTTAGCCAAGATACTTTATCTGGCCTTGTTGGTCGGCGTGTACTTAGCCAAGATACTTCATCTAGCCTTGTTGGTCGGTGTGTTGTTGGTCGGTGTGTACTTAGCCAAGATACTTCACTTAAACCTCGGTCACAACCGGCCGTACTTCCACTCCACTGCGTATCTACGGCAAAAAACGCCAAGGAACTCACGGGCCACGCAGGTTCTTCTTGCGAAATATTGAGCCCGCAGACCGCCCGTAAGCACGTACGATGGATTTTGATCATGCACAAAAAACTCTACGATTTCCAGAGAAATGCCAAGGATGCAAGTTTCCCGTGCTCCCGACGCAAAGAACACGCAGGTCAGACGTGCGATTTTTTACTGGTCGTGGGAATAAAACCGTTTGTCAAAGGCGCACGTCGGCCGCAAGTCGACCGCAAGTTTCCCGCGCGTGTCAAGTAATACGGGCGCACGCACAACGTACAAAATAAATCGAACATCCGGGCACGGCTGGGGTATAAAAAGGCGTGCGCAGCCCGCGCGTTTTCATTACGACTTTGGATTCTGATAAAGCTACACGTATATATATTTACGAAGATGCCTCCAAAAGGGAAAGGGAAAAAGAGTAGAAGGAGGGAAGAAGATGCAGGAAATGCTGAAGGAACAACGTCCCAGTCAGAGAACGTGCTCGAGGGTGACGGTGGCCAAGAAGAAGAGAGGAGCCTGGCTGGAGATGAGTCCGATACAGCAAGTACCTGTACAGGGAAGAGACCAGCGGTGCAGGCATTCAGTTTCTTGGCAGACAAGTAGGAAAGCTGGTGGAATCCTTCGGTCAACATGATTGTTTCTACAATAAGGTGTCAGCCTACTACAGCAACACCATGCACAAGAGGAAGCTGCTGGAGGGCATAGCCGCACAGCTGGACACGTACTGTATCAATTTTATTGTCATTTAAAAAAAAATTTAATGTCATTTTAGTGCAATTAAATTAATTGTGAAATTTTAACAGTTTAGAGTTTATTAACCATGTTGATTATAAACTAAAAAGTACATGTACTGTCTTTCTCATATCTGTGACCAAATGTTTTTGTATTGACCTTTCTTTTTCTGTGTTCTGCTTGCAGATTCAAAGATACAAGGTTGGTTCAAGAACCAGCGCACTGGCGTAGGGAAGCTATATAAAAGAAAATCCGGCCAGGCGACAGAGTCGTTGATGGCAAGAAAGAGGTGGCAGCTGGCCTCCTTTGCCTTCCTCCGCCAGCACATTGTCCCGCGTTCTTACACACAGGATACAGGATCGGTGAGCATCGCATACGAGCATATATATTTCTAGTTTTAACTATTTTATATTTATAGCTTTTACTCTTTGTATTTATAGCTATAATTAGTGCAAATCAGTGGTGTTGTGCCGTATTACTGCAGTAAAAAATAAATCATAATTATTTGCACTTACCACCTCCTTGGTCTAGCGATTACGGCATTACGCTTGTTTTTGCTCTGCTTGCAGCTTCCGTCACGTGGCTCTGAGTCGGAAGAAGATGAAGAGGGCGGGGAGGTAGAAGTGACAGGGGGAAACGAGGAAGTTACCACACACCCAACGTCAGGGTCAGCATCCTCAATCAAGATACCCCACAGCAGTGGTCAGCGGGGCACCAAGAGGTCGAGGAAAATGAAGGAGGCGCTGATGGATTTTTTTGCAAGACCGCGCCCTTCGGAGACTTTGGCCAAAAAGGTAAAGGTGGAAACGCATTTATGATGTAAATCTTCTGTATAAACATAATATCATATATTTTCTTTACCTATTCTCCTACTACGTGGTACATGCTAATTTAGAACTTGTTAAAATTATTTAATATGTTTGACATGTGTCTCTTCTATGTTTTTGAATGCAGATCGACACAATCGACTCGAGCCCAATCGATGTCAGGACAGCGTTTGGCCAATGGTTCCTTGTCCGCCTCTCCAAGATCCCTGAGGAACGGTGGGATGAATTTAAGGATGACGCGCATGCCCTCATCCGTCGCTACACCCCAGCCCCGCAACCTCCACTGCCCGTGCAGACTGGTCCCCCATCATCTGCCCTTCCCGCCGTTCCTCCTGTGGCGACGATGCTGGCCATGCAACCCCAGCACCATGCCCCTCCTACCCCCCTGAGTGTGGAATGGCAGTGGCAGCAACAGCAGCCGTTACAGGTGCTGCCTCAGTGGCAGTCTTACCAGCCGGTCACTCCGTCTGTAATCAGTCAGCATCGCAGTCACAATCAGCGTCACAGTCACAGTCGCAGCAGTGGACCAAGCTTGTGTTCCAGCTGCAGCAACGTGACCTACCACCACGCGCCCACAGCACCCCCCTTGCACTCCAGTAAAAAGATTTCCATACGGTAGTTTATTAAACTATCTTACATATTTTATTAATATTTCTATATAAATTACCATGTGCTATGCATGTTTATCCTATTGTACAAGGTACTGATGCTTCGGCATATTTGTGTGTTTCAGGCCATGCCACAAGTGCAGATGCAGACTCCAGGACGCCCTCAATCCGCTGACACCAGCCTCACCTTCGCTTCAGATACTTTTGTTGGACTGCTCGGGGAAATGTCCAACCAATTTCAGACGTGATCGAGCCGGGCTTCAACCGCAGACAACGAGAGTGAAATTGAACAGGATTCATGATTGTTGAAGTAGTATCAGGGACTTTGAAAGTGGCCATGAATGAGAGACAGTTATGGATATTTATGTGGACTTGTGTCTTGAAATGTTTATAACTGTATAGTGGTTTGTAGTTGTTGCATATTTTACATGTTGGTACATGTTTCCATTCATGTGTTTGCAGGGAATAAAAACAGTGTACATGGTTCAAACTTGTGTTGTTTTTTTTAAACCCGATAAAATAAACTTCCAATGACAAAAATTCCAGTATTTAATAACTTTATATGAACTGAAAGTATTTTCCTTAATACCTTCAATACATATAAAACTTAAAATCGTATATGTGTTTACCATTATCAAGATTTTTAATTATACATATTGTTTACCTGAATACATAAAACAACAATTTTTATCAACATGACACACTCTTTATTACAATGCACATGCAAACTGTAATTGTCACTGTGTTGTCCTCAGACAATAGTGTAAAAAGTGCCACATTCAAACAACATTGTCCTGCCATGGGAGGCGACCAACGTCACTGTTATAGTAATAACAATTATAGAGAGTAATAATTATAGAGATAATTCCTTTGCCTCTTTCCGTCAATAGTTACTCGCCGTCCTCCCACATTGTTGTCATCTTCGCGGTCTACCTCGTTCGCCTGAAGCCCAGGGTACTTTGTGCGGAGCAGGTTGTGCAGCGTCATAGTGCTCTTGACAACCTCCTGGGCGTTGACGGGTTCTAGCTGCAGGGACGTCAAGAGACACCGCCAGCGATTCGCGAGGATGCCAAACCCGTTCTCGACCACTCTCCGAGCCCGTGACAGTCGATAGTTGAACACGCGATCCTTATGCGTCAGTCCTCGCTGGCTATATGGTTTCATCATCCAGGTCAGGAGGGGGAAGGCGTCGTCACCGACGAGGAAGTATGGGATATTCCGGTCATCGCTAGGCAGTGGGTCGGGGTCTGGGAAGCGCAATCGGCCTTTCTCAAGGGCCGGGCGCAGCCGTGAGTTGTTGAATACTCCGGCGTCCGAGGCGGAGCCATTTCCTCCAACATTGGCCCAGATAAACTTGTAGTCGGCGAGGAGGATTATAGAGAAGAAGCCCTTATAGTTGTAATAGAGCGACCCACTCTTCCTGGGTTTCTTGATCTCTATGTGCTTCCCATCTATAGTGCCACAACAGTGGTGAAAGTTCCAGCGGGCCCCAAACTATCTAGCCACAGCACGCCATTCGTCCGGTGTACAGGGCACTGTGAAAAGCTCATCTTTGTATTCCTCATATATGGCGGTGCACACCTCAGGGATGAAGAGGGAGATGGTGTTGGGGGTACCCTGAAGCTAAATGCCAGAGACCGATTACTATTACCGGTGGCCAGAAACCGCAGCATGATCACCAACTTCAGCTCAGGCTCCAAGGGCCGTCTGCTCCTATTGAACAGAAATCAGAAGAAAGACATTAATAGGAGTGAATATTGACGGATTTTATTTGACAAATTACAATTTTTGTTTTATTTCAATTCCAATAACAACATTTTCACTAAATAAAAACAAAGATGATAATTACCTTGGTCCTTCCATTATGGGCGGTGAAACACGTTGACACACGTTGACACACTTCAGCAAAGAGGTTCCTGTCCATACGGAGGTAGGACATATAGTCCCCCTGGCAGTCCCTCTCAATCTCTTGAAACAGGGTCTCGTACTGGACGAACAGGCGCCGTCTGCTGATCCATTGCCGGACCCACCAGCTTCTTTCTCTTCTGCCAACCTGACCCTGGCACAGAACGAGCACTGCAGCCGCGGCAGCATCATCTTCTTCCTCTTCAAGCTGCATCTGGAGTTGTATAATTAGTCAAAGACGTTGAAGATGACCTGGCATCCCCATATTGTTCCGTCGGAGTCGACTGCACAGATTGGTGTGCATCCAACACCAAAAATCTACAAAACACGTACGGCGACAATACGGCCATTGCGTCCAAACGAGCGTTGAAATTGAGAGGGATGTAAGGGTAACGCACGTGCGCCGCACTTTCACCGTGCGGTACTTTCTACTCGTGCGTCGTGTGTCTGTCGTACGTCTGTCGCAAGACTGCCGCATGTCCTCCGTACTACCTCTACGAAGCACGCACATGCCAAATCGCAAGAGTGTTGCTGCGAACTTCTTACGTAACCCTCACGGGCAGCACGGCACACTTACGCCGTTCTTACTCCCGCCTTACGAGTTGACTGCTACTTTTTTTTACCTCCACGTCCTCTACGACTCTCACCTACGGCAAAAAACGCAGAGGACGCACGATTAAAAAATCAGTGCGTCCAGTTGTGACCGAGCTTTTAGCTTCGTTGGTTGGTGTGTATTTAGCCAAGATACTCAACCTAGCTTTGTTGGTCGGTGTGTAGTTAGCCAAGATACTTCACCTAGCCTCGTTGGTCGGTGTGTACTTAGCCAAGATACTTCACCTAGCCTCGTTGGTCGGATGGGTAAACCTTGTGGTCCCATGTATAGGAGTCTATCCTCCGAGCATTTTAGAGAACTCTAGATTTTGATAGCGAGAGAGTAGGGCACTGTTCTTCTCCAAAGATTCCTATGAATCCATCCCTTCCCACTGGGGTGGCTCAAATAACCTAAACAATGTGTTGCTGGGCCATTTAACAACAAACAAAATGTCCATGTTCATTCATTCGTTTCTGTGTTTTTTCTTTCAAAACTAAAACAGAAAGGATCCGTTATTTTCCCTACAGTCTGGTGCATCTAAACATAAACTTTGAAATATTATTCTAATCTTTTTCCCTGCAGACTCAACTTCAGTAATAATTCATAAACATCATCACATAAACCAACTATTTATGAGAGGCAAGTGAACAAGAGGGTATTATAACCATAACTGCTAAAAAAAAATTTGGTTATCTGACTATTTATTAGAAGCAAAAACAGTGGTTGCAATTTTGTTCAATTTACTACTTGTTTTTATTGCTTTTATGAACTTTCAACTTATTTTTATTGCTTATATGAAATTTGAAAGTTAACTACAAAAGAAAGAAATAAGCCAATACCACATTTTCCCTAATAGTAGCGCCCGGAGGCTACGCAAAATGCCAAGTGTGCAACCTTATAAAACTTAAAAAAAGAAAAGAAAAGAAAATTATAAGTTTTATACGGTAGTACAAGATAGTATTGAATTTTGAAGATTTCTTTTCCTTTTTCTTTTTTTTGAAAGGTGTGAGAGGGGATCACTACTGTTAGGGGAGGCACTATTATTAGAAGAAATAAGGTAGTTTTATGAGCATGGACTATACACAAATATTTTTGATAATAATCTTCTCATTAGAAGTGATGGGGGAAAATTAGAACATGGTAATTGAATTGAATGTTGTTTAACGGCTCATTGACACAGTATAGGTTATTTAGAGCCGCACCAGAGAGAGGGGAAGGATACACAGGAATTCGGGATCCGTGCCCTACTCTTATTACGGATAGATTCCTATGGTTCTTTAACGTGCTCTGAGGATAGACCGATACACAGGACGGCCCGGTTTACGTCCACATCCGACGGACGAATAGAACATGGTAAAAACTGTGAAAAAAGCAGAAAAAGAACCTGGTGATCAAGCATGTGAAAATAATGAACTTAGACTTTCAGAGCAGCATCCAGTTTGGAATTCAGCCTATTTTAAATTATTTCTGTGCTTCCTATTGTTCCTTGTTGACTTGAGTATCTTGGGTTTGCACAAATGATATTTAAGACACCTAAATAATGTTCCTTTGAAGTTTCATAAACCTGACGACTCTCACCTGAGCAACAACTCCAACTTTTACCTTGCTTGCCATCTTGGGTTTTGCAGGAACCAAACCACCAGAATGACGAGCAGTAGATCAAACATACCGTATTTACCCTAATAGTAGTGCCCTGGTGCTGTGCAAAGTCTCTTATATAATTATAAAAAAAAACATTGTTTTTTATTAGATAGAAAATTTATTTTATCACATAACATGGATTGTGGGAGTGTAATAAATCCAAATCTTATTTCTGGTAATACACTAGTGAGGAGTAACTATGACGACTGAATCACTGTGTTTGTGTACAGTAAAACATTAATCCCACTTGCTTGTAATACACTAGTGAGGAGTAACTATGAGGACTGAATCACTGTGTTTGGGTACAGTAAAACATTAATCCCACTTGCTTGTAATACACTAGTGAGGAGTAACTATGAGGACTGAATCACTGTGTTTGTGTACAGTAAAACATTAATACCACTTGCCTGTAATACACTAGTGAGGAGTAACTATGAGGACTGAATCACTGTGTTTGGGTACAGTAAAACATTAATCCCACTTGCCTGTAATACACTAGTGAGGAGTAACTATGAGGACTGAATCACTGTGTTTGGGTACAGTAAAACAGTAATCCCACTTGCTTGTAATACACTAGTGAGGAGTAACTATGAGGACTGAATCACTGTGTTTGTGTACAGTAAAACATTAATCCCACTTGCTTGTAATACACTAGTGAGGAGTAACTATGAGGACTGAATCACTGTGTTTGGGTACAGTAAAACATTAATACCACTTGCTTGTAATACACTAGTGAGGAGTAACTATGAGGACTGAATCACTGTGTTTGGGTACAGTAAAACATTAATACCACTTGCTTGTAATACACTAGTGAGGAGTAACTATGAGGACTGAATCACTGTGTTTGGGTACAGTAAAACATTAATCCCACTTGCTTGTAATACACTAGTGAGGAGTAACTATGAGGACTGAATCACTGTGTTTGTGTACAGTAAAACATTAATCCCACTTGCTTGTAATACACTAGTGAGGAGTAACTATGAGGACTGAATCACTGTGTTTGTGTACAGTAAAACATTAATACCACTTGCCTGTAATACACTAGTGAGGAGTAACTATGAGGACTGAATCACTGTGTTTGTGTACAGTAAAACATGAATCCCACTTGCCTGTAATACACTAGTGAGGAGTAACTATGAGGACTGAATCACTGTGTTTGGGTACAGTAAAACATTAATCCCACTTGCTTGTAATACACTAGTGAGGAGTAACTATGAGAACTGAATCACTGTGTTTGGGTACAGTAAAACATTAATCCCACTTGCTTGTAATACACTAGTGAGGAGTAACTATGAGGACTGAATCACTGTGTTTGGGTACAGTAAAACATTAATCCCACTTGCTTGTAATACACTAGTGAGGAGTAACTATGAGGACTGAATCACTGTGTTTGTGTACAGTAAAACATTAATACCACTTGCCTGTAATACACTAGTGAGGAGTAACTATGAGGACTGAATCACTGTGTTTGGGTACAGTAAAACATTAATCCCACTTGCCTGTAATACACTAGTGAGGAGTAACTATGAGGACTGAATCACTGTGTTTGTGTACAGTAAAACATTAATCCCACTTGCTTGTAATACACTAGTGAGGAGTAACTATGAGGACTGAATCACTGTGTTTGGGTACAGTAAAACATTAATCCCACTTGCTTGTAATACACTAGTGAGGAGTAACTATGAGGACTGAATCATTGTGTTTGGGTACAGTAAAACATAAATCCCACTTGCTTGTAATACACTAGTGAGGAGTAACTATGAGGACTGAATCACTGCGTTTGGGTACAGTAAAACATTAATCCCACTTGCTTGTAATACACTAGTGAGGAGTAACTATGAGGACTGAATCACTGTTTGGGTACAGTAAAACATTAATCCCACTTGCTTGTAATACACTAGTGAGGAGTAACTATGAGGACTGAATCACTGTTTGGGTACAGTAAAACATTAATCCCACTTGCTTGTAATACACTAGTGAGGAATAACTATGAGGACTGAATCACTGTGTTTGGGTACAGTAAAACATTAATCCCACTTGCTTGTAATACACTAGTGAGGAGTAACTTTGAGGACTGAATCACTGTGTTTGTGTACAGTAAAACATTAATCCCACTTGCTTGTAATACACTAGTGAGGAGTAACTATGAGGACTGAATCACTGTGTTTGCGTACAGTAAAACATTATTACCACTTGCCTGTAATACACTAGTGAGGAGTAACTATGAGGACTGAATCACTGTGTTTGTGTACAGTAAAACATTAATACCACTTGCCTGTAATACACTAGTGAGGAGTAACTATGAGGACTGAATCACTGTGTTTGTGTACAGTAAAACATTTATCCCACTTGCCTGTAATACACTAGTGAGGAGTAACTATGAGGACTGAATCACTGTTTGGGTACAGTAAAACATTAATCCCACTTGCTTGTAATACACTAGTGAGGAGTAACTATGAGGACTGAATCACTGAGTTTGGGTACAGTAAAACATTAATCCCACTTGCTTGCAATACACCAGTGAGGAATAACTATAAGGACTGAATCACTGTGTTTGGGTACAGTAAAACATTAATCCCACTTGCTTGTAATACACTAGTGAGGAGTAACTATGAGGACTGAATCACTGTGTTTGTGTACAATAAAACATTAATCCCACTTGCTTGTAATACACTAGTGAGGAGTAACTATGAGGACTGAATCACTGTGTTTGTGTACAGTAAAACATTAATCCCACTTGCTTGTAATACACTAGTGAGGAGTAACTATGAGGACTGAATCATTGTTTGGGTACAGTAAAACATTAATCCCACTTGCTTGTAATACACTAGTGAGGAGTAACTATGAGGACTGAATCACTGTGTTTGGGTACAGTAAAACATTAATCCCACTTGCTTGTAATACACTAGTGAGGAGTAACTATGAGGACTGAATCACTGTGTTTGGGTACAGTAAAACATTAATCCCGCTTGCTTGTAATACACTAGTGAGGAGTAACTATGAGGACTGAATCACTGTGTTTGGGTACAGTAAAACATTAATCCCGCTTGCTTGTAATACACTAGTGAGGAGTAACTATGGGGAGTGAATCACTGTGTTTGGGTACAGTAAAACATTAATCCCACTTGCTTGTAATACACTAGTGAGGAGTAACTATGAGGACTGAATCACTGTGTTTGTGTACAGTAAAACATTAATCCCACTTGCTTGTAATACACTAGTGAGGAGTAACTATGGGGACTGAATCACTGTGTTTGGGTACAGTAAAACATTAATCCCACTTGCTTGTAATACACTAGTGAGGACTGAATCACTGTGTTTGGGTACAGTAAAACATTAATCCCGCTTGCTTGTAATACACTAGTGAGGAGTAACTATGAGGACTGAATCACTGTTTTGTGTACAGTAAAACATTACTCCCGCTCGCTTGTAATACACTAGTGAGGAGTAACTATGAGGACTGAATCACTGTTTTGTGTACAGTAAAACATTAATCTCACTTGCTTGTAATACACTAGTGAGGAGCAACTATGAGGACTGAATCACTATGTTTGGGTACAGTAAAACATTAATCCCACTTGCTTGTAATACACTAGTGAGGAGTAACTATGAGGACTAAATCACTGTGTTTGGGTACAGTAAAACATTAATCCCAATTGCTTGTAATACACTAGTGAGGAGTAACTATGGGGACTAAATCACTGTGTTTGTGTACAGTAAAACATTACTCCCGCTCGCTTGTAATACACTAGTGAGGAGTAACTATGAGGACTGAATCACTGTTTTGTGTACAGTAAAACATTAATCTCACTTGCTTGTAATACACTAGTGAGGAGCAACTATGAGGACAGTAAAACATTAATCCCACTTGCTTGTAATACACTAGTGAGGAGTAACTATGAGGACTGAATCACTGTTTTGTGTACAGTAAAACATTAATCCCACTTGCTTGTAATACACTAGTGAGGAGTAACTATGGGGACTAAATCACTGTGTTTGGGTACAGTAAAACATTAATCCCACTTGCTTGTAATACACTAGTGAGGAGTAACTATGGGGACTGAATCACTGTGTTTGTGTACAGTAAAACATTAATCCCGCTTGCTTGTAATACACTAGTGAGGAGTAACTATGGGGACTAAATCACTGTGTTTGGGTACAGTAAAACATTAATCCCACTTGCTTGTAATACACTAGTGAGGAGTAACTATGGGGACTAAATCACTGTGTTTGTGTACAGTAAAACATTAATCCCACTTGCTTGTAATACACTAGTGAGGAGTAACTATGAGGACTGAATCAGTGTGTGTGTATAGTAAAACATTAATCCCGCTCGCTTGTAATACACTAGTGAGGAGTAACTATGGGGACTAAATCTCTGTGTTTGGGTACAGTAAAACATTACTCCCGCTCGCTTGTAATACACTAGTGAGGAGTAACTATGAGGACTGAATCACTGTTTTGTGTACAGTAAAACATTAATCTCACTTGCTTGTAATACACTAGTGAGGAGTAACTATGGGGACTAAATCACTGTGTTTGTGTACAGTAAAACATTAATCCCACTTGCTTGTAATACACTAGTGAGGAGTAACTATGGGGACTAAATCACTGTGTTTGTGTACAGTAAAACATTAATCCCACTTGCTTGTAATACACTAGTGAGGAGTAACTATGGGGACTAAATCACTGTGTTTGGGTACAGTAAAACATTAATCCCACTTGCTTGTAATACACTAGTGAGGAGCAACTATGAGGACTGAATCACTGTGTTTGTGTACAGTAAAACATTAATCTCACTTGCTTGTAATACACTAGTGAGGAGCAACTATGAGGACTGAATCACTGTGTTTGTGTACAGTAAAACATTAATCCCACTTGCTTGTAATACACTAGTGAGGAGTAACTATGAGGACTGAATCACTGTGTTTGTGTACAGTAAAACATTAATCTCACTTGCTTGTAATACACTAGTGAGGAGCAACTATGAGGACTGAATCACTGTGTTTGTGTACAGTAAAACATTAATCCCACTTGCTTGTAATACACTAGTGAGGAGCAACTATGAGGACTGAATCACTGTGTTTGTGTACAGTAAAACATTAATCTCACTTGCTTGTAATACACTAGTGAGGAGCAACTATGAGGACTGAATCACTGTGTTTGTGTACAGTAAAACATTAATCCCACTTGCTTGTAATACACTAGTGAGGAGTAACTATGGGGACTAAATCACTGTGTTTGGGTACAGTAAAACATTAATACCACTTGCTTGTAATACACTAGTGAGGAGTAACTATGAGGACTGAATCACTGTGTTTGTGTACAGTAAAACATTAATCCCACTTGCTTGTAATACACTAGTGAGGAGCAACTATGAGGACTGAATCACTGTGTTTGTGTATAGTAAAACATTAATCTCACTTGCTTGTAATACACTAGTGAGGAGCAACTATGAGGACTGAATCACTGTGTTTGTGTACAGTAAAACATTAATCTCACTTGCTTGTAATACACTAGTGAGGAGCAACTATGAGGACTGAATCACTGTGTTTGTGTACAGTAAAACATTAATCCCACTTGCTTGTAATACACTAGTGAGGAGTAACTATGAGGACTGAATCACTGTTTTGTGTACAGTAAAACATTACTCCCGCTCGCTTGTAATACACTAGTGAGGAGTAACTATGAGGACTGAATCACTGTTTTGTGTACAGTAAAACATTAATATCACTTGCTTGTAATACACTAGTGAGGAGCAACTATGAGGACTGAATCACTGTGTTTGGGTACAGTAAAACATTAATCCCACTTGCTTGTAATACACTAGTGAGGAGTAACTATGAGGACTGAATCACTGTGTTTGTGTACAGTAAAACATTAATCCCACTTGCTTGTAATACACTAGTGAGGACTGAATCACTGTGTTTGGGTACAGTAAAACATTAATCCCACTTGCTTGTAATACACTAGTGAGGAGTAACTATGAGGACTGAATCACTGTGTTTGTGTACAGTAAAACATTAATCCCACTTGCTTGTAATACACTAGTGAGGAGTAACTATGATGACTGAATCACTGTGTTTGGGTACAGTAAAACATTAATCCCGCTCGCTTGTAATACACTAGTGAGGAGTAACTATGGGGACTAAATCACTGTGTTTGGGTACAGTAAAACATTAATCCCACTTGCTTGCAATACACCAGTGAGGAATAACTATAAGGACTGAATCACTGTGTTTGGGTACAGTAAAACATTAATCCCACTTGCTTGTAATACACTAGTGAGGAGTAACTATGAGGACTGAATCACTGTGTTTGGGTACAGTAAAACATTAATCCCACTTGCTTGTAATACACTAGTGAGGAGTAACTATGAGGACTGAATCACTGTGTTTGTGTACAGTAAAACATTAATCCCACTTGCTTGTAATACACTAGTGAGGAGTAACTATGAGGACTGAATCACTGTGTTTGTGTACAGTAAAACATTAATCCCACTTGCTTGTAATACACTAGTGAGGAGTAACTATGAGGACTGAATCACTGTGTTTGGGTACAGTAAAACATTTATCCCACTTGCTTGTAATACACTAGTGAAGAGTAACTATGGGGACTGAATCACTGTGTTTGTGTACAGTAAAACATTTATCCCACTTGCCTGTAATACACTAGTGAGGAGTAACTATGAGGACTGAATCACTGTTTGGGTACAGTAAAACATTAATCCCACTTGCTTGTAATACACTAGTGAGGAGTAACTATGAGGACTGAATCACTGTGTTTGGGTACCGTAAAACATTTATCCCACTTGCCTGTAATACACTAGTGAGGAGTAACTATGAGGACTGAATCACTGTTTGGGTACAGTAAAACATTAATCCCACTTGCTTGTAATACACTAGTGAGGAGTAACTATGAGGACTGAATCACTGTGTTTGGGTACAGTAAAACATTAATCCCACTTGCTTGCAATACACCAGTGAGGAATAACTATAAGGACTGAATCACTGTGTTTGTGTACAGTAAAACATTAATCCCGCTTGCTTGTAATACACTAGTGAGGACTGAATCACTGTGTTTGGGTACAGTAAAACATTAATCCCGCTTGCTTGTAATACACTAGTGAGGAGTAACTATAATGACTGAATCACTGTGTTTGTGTACAGTAAAACATTAATCCCACTTGCTTGTAATACACTAGTGAGGAGTAACTATGGGGACTGAATCACTGTGTTTGTGTACAGTAAAACATTAATCCCGCTTGCTTGTAATACACTAGTGAGGACTGAATCACTGTGTTTGGGTACAGTAAAACATTAATCCCGCTTGCTTGTAATACACTAGTGAGGAGTAACTATGAGGACTGAATCACTGTGTTTGTGTACAGTAAAACATTAATCCCACTTGCTTGTAATACACTAGTGAGAAGTAACTATGGGGACTGAATCACTGTGTTTGGGTACAGTAAAACATTCATCCCACTTGCTTGTAATACACTAGTGAGGAGTAACTATGAGGACTGAATCACTGTGTTTGTGTACAGTAAAACATTAATCCCACTTGCTTGTAATACACTAGTGAGGAGTAACTATGGGGACTGAATCACTGTGTTTGGGTACAGTAAAACATTCATCCCACTTGCTTGTAATACACTAGCGAGGAGTAACTATGAGGACTGAATCACTGTGTTTGTGTACAGTAAAACATTAATCCCACTTGCTTGTAATACACTAGTGAGGAGTAACTATGAGGACTGAATCATTGTTTGGGTACAGTAAAACATTAATCCCACTTGCTTGTAATACACTAGTGAGGAGTAACTATGAGGACTGAATCACTGTGTTTGGGTACAGTAAAACATTAATCCCACTTGCTTGTAATACACTAGTGAGGAGTAACTATGAGGACTGAATCACTGTGTTTGGGTACAGTAAAACATTAATCCCGCTTGCTTGTAATACACTAGTGAGGAGTAACTATGAGGACTGAATCACTGTGTTTGGGTACAGTAAAACATTAATCCCGCTTGCTTGTAATACACTAGTGAGGAGTAACTATGGGGAGTGAATCACTGTGTTTGGGTACAGTAAAACATTAATCCCACTTGCTTGTAATACACTAGTGAGGAGTAACTATGAGGACTGAATCACTGTGTTTGGGTACAGTAAAACATTAATCCCACTTGCCTGTAATACACTAGTGAGGAGTAACTATGAGGACTGAATCACTGTGTTTGTGTACAGTAAAACATTAATCCCACTTGCTTGTAATACACTAGTGAGGAGTAACTATGAGGACTGAATCACTGTGTTTGGGTACAGTAAAACATTAATCCCACTTGCTTGTAATACACTAGTGAGGAGTAACTATGAGGACTGAATCATTGTGTTTGGGTACAGTAAAACATAAATCCCACTTGCTTGTAATACACTAGTGAGGAGTAACTATGAGGACTGAATCACTGCGTTTGGGTACAGTAAAACATTAATCCCACTTGCTTGTAATACACTAGTGAGGAGTAACTATGAGGACTGAATCACTGTTTGGGTACAGTAAAACATTAATCCCACTTGCTTGTAATACACTAGTGAGGAGTAACTATGAGGACTGAATCACTGTTTGGGTACAGTAAAACATTAATCCCACTTGCTTGTAATACACTAGTGAGGAATAACTATGAGGACTGAATCACTGTGTTTGGGTACAGTAAAACATTAATCCCACTTGCTTGTAATACACTAGTGAGGAGTAACTTTGAGGACTGAATCACTGTGTTTGTGTACAGTAAAACATTAATCCCACTTGCTTGTAATACACTAGTGAGGAGTAACTATGAGGACTGAATCACTGTGTTTGCGTACAGTAAAACATTATTACCACTTGCCTGTAATACACTAGTGAGGAGTAACTATGAGGACTGAATCACTGTGTTTGTGTACAGTAAAACATTAATACCACTTGCCTGTAATACACTAGTGAGGAGTAACTATGAGGACTGAATCACTGTGTTTGTGTACAGTAAAACATTTATCCCACTTGCCTGTAATACACTAGTGAGGAGTAACTATGAGGACTGAATCACTGTTTGGGTACAGTAAAACATTAATCCCACTTGCTTGTAATACACTAGTGAGGAGTAACTATGAGGACTGAATCACTGAGTTTGGGTACAGTAAAACATTAATCCCACTTGCTTGCAATACACCAGTGAGGAATAACTATAAGGACTGAATCACTGTGTTTGGGTACAGTAAAACATTAATCCCACTTGCTTGTAATACACTAGTGAGGAGTAACTATGAGGACTGAATCACTGTGTTTGTGTACAATAAAACATTAATCCCACTTGCTTGTAATACACTAGTGAGGAGTAACTATGAGGACTGAATCACTGTGTTTGTGTACAGTAAAACATTAATCCCACTTGCTTGTAATACACTAGTGAGGAGTAACTATGAGGACTGAATCATTGTTTGGGTACAGTAAAACATTAATCCCACTTGCTTGTAATACACTAGTGAGGAGTAACTATGAGGACTGAATCACTGTGTTTGGGTACAGTAAAACATTAATCCCACTTGCTTGTAATACACTAGTGAGGAGTAACTATGAGGACTGAATCACTGTGTTTGGGTACAGTAAAACATTAATCCCGCTTGCTTGTAATACACTAGTGAGGAGTAACTATGAGGACTGAATCACTGTGTTTGGGTACAGTAAAACATTAATCCCGCTTGCTTGTAATACACTAGTGAGGAGTAACTATGGGGAGTGAATCACTGTGTTTGGGTACAGTAAAACATTAATCCCACTTGCTTGTAATACACTAGTGAGGAGTAACTATGAGGACTGAATCACTGTGTTTGTGTACAGTAAAACATTAATCCCACTTGCTTGTAATACACTAGTGAGGAGTAACTATGGGGACTGAATCACTGTGTTTGGGTACAGTAAAACATTAATCCCACTTGCTTGTAATACACTAGTGAGGACTGAATCACTGTGTTTGGGTACAGTAAAACATTAATCCCGCTTGCTTGTAATACACTAGTGAGGAGTAACTATGAGGACTGAATCACTGTTTTGTGTACAGTAAAACATTACTCCCGCTCGCTTGTAATACACTAGTGAGGAGTAACTATGAGGACTGAATCACTGTTTTGTGTACAGTAAAACATTAATCTCACTTGCTTGTAATACACTAGTGAGGAGCAACTATGAGGACTGAATCACTATGTTTGGGTACAGTAAAACATTAATCCCACTTGCTTGTAATACACTAGTGAGGAGTAACTATGAGGACTAAATCACTGTGTTTGGGTACAGTAAAACATTAATCCCAATTGCTTGTAATACACTAGTGAGGAGTAACTATGGGGACTAAATCACTGTGTTTGTGTACAGTAAAACATTACTCCCGCTCGCTTGTAATACACTAGTGAGGAGTAACTATGAGGACTGAATCACTGTTTTGTGTACAGTAAAACATTAATCTCACTTGCTTGTAATACACTAGTGAGGAGCAACTATGAGGACAGTAAAACATTAATCCCACTTGCTTGTAATACACTAGTGAGGAGTAACTATGAGGACTGAATCACTGTTTTGTGTACAGTAAAACATTAATCCCACTTGCTTGTAATACACTAGTGAGGAGTAACTATGGGGACTAAATCACTGTGTTTGGGTACAGTAAAACATTAATCCCACTTGCTTGTAATACACTAGTGAGGAGTAACTATGGGGACTGAATCACTGTGTTTGTGTACAGTAAAACATTAATCCCGCTTGCTTGTAATACACTAGTGAGGAGTAACTATGGGGACTAAATCACTGTGTTTGGGTACAGTAAAACATTAATCCCACTTGCTTGTAATACACTAGTGAGGAGTAACTATGGGGACTAAATCACTGTGTTTGTGTACAGTAAAACATTAATCCCACTTGCTTGTAATACACTAGTGAGGAGTAACTATGAGGACTGAATCAGTGTGTGTGTATAGTAAAACATTAATCCCGCTCGCTTGTAATACACTAGTGAGGAGTAACTATGGGGACTAAATCTCTGTGTTTGGGTACAGTAAAACATTACTCCCGCTCGCTTGTAATACACTAGTGAGGAGTAACTATGAGGACTGAATCACTGTTTTGTGTACAGTAAAACATTAATCTCACTTGCTTGTAATACACTAGTGAGGAGTAACTATGGGGACTAAATCACTGTGTTTGTGTACAGTAAAACATTAATCCCACTTGCTTGTAATACACTAGTGAGGAGTAACTATGGGGACTAAATCACTGTGTTTGTGTACAGTAAAACATTAATCCCACTTGCTTGTAATACACTAGTGAGGAGTAACTATGGGGACTAAATCACTGTGTTTGGGTACAGTAAAACATTAATCCCACTTGCTTGTAATACACTAGTGAGGAGCAACTATGAGGACTGAATCACTGTGTTTGTGTACAGTAAAACATTAATCTCACTTGCTTGTAATACACTAGTGAGGAGCAACTATGAGGACTGAATCACTGTGTTTGTGTACAGTAAAACATTAATCCCACTTGCTTGTAATACACTAGTGAGGAGTAACTATGAGGACTGAATCACTGTGTTTGTGTACAGTAAAACATTAATCTCACTTGCTTGTAATACACTAGTGAGGAGCAACTATGAGGACTGAATCACTGTGTTTGTGTACAGTAAAACATTAATCCCACTTGCTTGTAATACACTAGTGAGGAGCAACTATGAGGACTGAATCACTGTGTTTGTGTACAGTAAAACATTAATCTCACTTGCTTGTAATACACTAGTGAGGAGCAACTATGAGGACTGAATCACTGTGTTTGTGTACAGTAAAACATTAATCCCACTTGCTTGTAATACACTAGTGAGGAGTAACTATGGGGACTAAATCACTGTGTTTGGGTACAGTAAAACATTAATACCACTTGCTTGTAATACACTAGTGAGGAGTAACTATGAGGACTGAATCACTGTGTTTGTGTACAGTAAAACATTAATCCCACTTGCTTGTAATACACTAGTGAGGAGCAACTATGAGGACTGAATCACTGTGTTTGTGTATAGTAAAACATTAATCTCACTTGCTTGTAATACACTAGTGAGGAGCAACTATGAGGACTGAATCACTGTGTTTGTGTACAGTAAAACATTAATCTCACTTGCTTGTAATACACTAGTGAGGAGCAACTATGAGGACTGAATCACTGTGTTTGTGTACAGTAAAACATTAATCCCACTTGCTTGTAATACACTAGTGAGGAGTAACTATGAGGACTGAATCACTGTTTTGTGTACAGTAAAACATTACTCCCGCTCGCTTGTAATACACTAGTGAGGAGTAACTATGAGGACTGAATCACTGTTTTGTGTACAGTAAAACATTAATATCACTTGCTTGTAATACACTAGTGAGGAGCAACTATGAGGACTGAATCACTGTGTTTGGGTACAGTAAAACATTAATCCCACTTGCTTGTAATACACTAGTGAGGAGTAACTATGAGGACTGAATCACTGTGTTTGTGTACAGTAAAACATTAATCCCACTTGCTTGTAATACACTAGTGAGGACTGAATCACTGTGTTTGGGTACAGTAAAACATTAATCCCACTTGCTTGTAATACACTAGTGAGGAGTAACTATGAGGACTGAATCACTGTGTTTGTGTACAGTAAAACATTAATCCCACTTGCTTGTAATACACTAGTGAGGAGTAACTATGATGACTGAATCACTGTGTTTGGGTACAGTAAAACATTAATCCCGCTCGCTTGTAATACACTAGTGAGGAGTAACTATGGGGACTAAATCACTGTGTTTGGGTACAGTAAAACATTAATCCCACTTGCTTGCAATACACCAGTGAGGAATAACTATAAGGACTGAATCACTGTGTTTGGGTACAGTAAAACATTAATCCCACTTGCTTGTAATACACTAGTGAGGAGTAACTATGAGGACTGAATCACTGTGTTTGGGTACAGTAAAACATTAATCCCACTTGCTTGTAATACACTAGTGAGGAGTAACTATGAGGACTGAATCACTGTGTTTGTGTACAGTAAAACATTAATCCCACTTGCTTGTAATACACTAGTGAGGAGTAACTATGAGGACTGAATCACTGTGTTTGTGTACAGTAAAACATTAATCCCACTTGCTTGTAATACACTAGTGAGGAGTAACTATGAGGACTGAATCACTGTGTTTGGGTACAGTAAAACATTTATCCCACTTGCTTGTAATACACTAGTGAAGAGTAACTATGGGGACTGAATCACTGTGTTTGTGTACAGTAAAACATTTATCCCACTTGCCTGTAATACACTAGTGAGGAGTAACTATGAGGACTGAATCACTGTTTGGGTACAGTAAAACATTAATCCCACTTGCTTGTAATACACTAGTGAGGAGTAACTATGAGGACTGAATCACTGTGTTTGGGTACCGTAAAACATTTATCCCACTTGCCTGTAATACACTAGTGAGGAGTAACTATGAGGACTGAATCACTGTTTGGGTACAGTAAAACATTAATCCCACTTGCTTGTAATACACTAGTGAGGAGTAACTATGAGGACTGAATCACTGTGTTTGGGTACAGTAAAACATTAATCCCACTTGCTTGCAATACACCAGTGAGGAATAACTATAAGGACTGAATCACTGTGTTTGTGTACAGTAAAACATTAATCCCGCTTGCTTGTAATACACTAGTGAGGACTGAATCACTGTGTTTGGGTACAGTAAAACATTAATCCCGCTTGCTTGTAATACACTAGTGAGGAGTAACTATAATGACTGAATCACTGTGTTTGTGTACAGTAAAACATTAATCCCACTTGCTTGTAATACACTAGTGAGGAGTAACTATGGGGACTGAATCACTGTGTTTGTGTACAGTAAAACATTAATCCCGCTTGCTTGTAATACACTAGTGAGGACTGAATCACTGTGTTTGGGTACAGTAAAACATTAATCCCGCTTGCTTGTAATACACTAGTGAGGAGTAACTATGAGGACTGAATCACTGTGTTTGTGTACAGTAAAACATTAATCCCACTTGCTTGTAATACACTAGTGAGAAGTAACTATGGGGACTGAATCACTGTGTTTGGGTACAGTAAAACATTCATCCCACTTGCTTGTAATACACTAGTGAGGAGTAACTATGAGGACTGAATCACTGTGTTTGTGTACAGTAAAACATTAATCCCACTTGCTTGTAATACACTAGTGAGGAGTAACTATGGGGACTGAATCACTGTGTTTGGGTACAGTAAAACATTCATCCCACTTGCTTGTAATACACTAGCGAGGAGTAACTATGAGGACTGAATCACTGTGTTTGTGTACAGTAAAACATTAATCCCACTTGCTTGTAATACACTAGTGAGGAGTAACTATGAGGACTGAATCATTGTTTGGGTACAGTAAAACATTAATCCCACTTGCTTGTAATACACTAGTGAGGAGTAACTATGAGGACTGAATCACTGTGTTTGGGTACAGTAAAACATTAATCCCACTTGCTTGTAATACACTAGTGAGGAGTAACTATGAGGACTGAATCACTGTGTTTGGGTACAGTAAAACATTAATCCCGCTTGCTTGTAATACACTAGTGAGGAGTAACTATGAGGACTGAATCACTGTGTTTGGGTACAGTAAAACATTAATCCCGCTTGCTTGTAATACACTAGTGAGGAGTAACTATGGGGAGTGAATCACTGTGTTTGGGTACAGTAAAACATTAATCCCACTTGCTTGTAATACACTAGTGAGGAGTAACTATGAGGACTGAATCACTGTGTTTGGGTACAGTAAAACATTAA
Source organism: Cyrtodaria siliqua (assembly GCA_037043455.1). NCBI lineage: Eukaryota > Metazoa > Mollusca > Bivalvia > Adapedonta > Hiatellidae > Cyrtodaria > Cyrtodaria siliqua. The sequence continues at coordinate 131,389 of JAWPHD010005986.1, forward strand.
TCCCGCTTGCTTGTAATACACTAGTGAGGAGTAACTATGGGGAGTGAATCACTGTGTTTGGGTACAGTAAAACATTAATCCCACTTGCTTGTAATACACTAGTGAGGAGTAACTATGAGGACTGAATCACTGTGTTTGTGTACAGTAAAACATTAATCCCACTTGCTTGTAATACACTAGTGAGGAGTAACTATGGGGACTGAATCACTGTGTTTGGGTACAGTAAAACATTAATCCCACTTGCTTGTAATACACTAGTGAAGACTGAATCACTGTGTTTGGGTACAGTAAAACATTAATCCCGCTTGCTTGTAATACACTAGTGAGGAGTAACTATGAGGACTGAATCACTGTTTTGTGTACAGTAAAACATTACTCCCGCTCGCTTGTAATACACTAGTGAGGAGTAACTATGAGGACTGAATCACTGTTTTGTGTACAGTAAAACATTAATCTCACTTGCTTGTAATACACTAGTGAGGAGCAACTATGAGGACTGAATCACTGTGTTTGGGTACAGTAAAACATTAATCCCACTTGCTTGTAATACACTAGTGAGGAGTAACTATGAGGACTAAATCACTGTGTTTGGGTACAGTAAAACATTAATCCCAATTGCTTGTAATACACTAGTGAGGAGTAACTATGGGGACTAAATCACTGTGTTTGTGTACAGTAAAACATTACTCCCGCTCGCTTGTAATACACTAGTGAGGAGTAACTATGAGGACTGAATCACTGTTTTGTGTACAGTAAAACATTAATCTCACTTGCTTGTAATACACTAGTGAGGAGCAACTATGAGGACAGTAAAACATTAATCCCACTTGCTTGTAATACACTAGTGAGGAGTAACTATGAGGACTGAATCACTGTTTTGTGTACAGTAAAACATTAATCCCACTTGCTTGTAATACACTAGTGAGGAGTAACTATGAGGACTAAATCACTGTGTTTGGGTACAGTAAAACATTAATCCCACTTGCTTGTAATACACTAGTGAGGAGTAACTATGGGGACTGAATCACTGTGTTTGTGTACAGTAAAACATTAATCCCGCTTGCTTGTAATACACTAGTGAGGAGTAACTATGGGGACTAAATCACTGTGTTTGGGTACAGTAAAACATTAATCCCACTTGCTTGTAATACACTAGTGAGGAGTAACTATGGGGACTAAATCACTGTGTTTGTGTACAGTAAAACATTAATCCCACTTGCTTGTAATACACTAGTGAGGAGTAACTATGAGGACTGAATCAGTGTGTGTGTATAGTAAAACATTAATCCCGCTCGCTTGTAATACACTAGTGAGGAGTAACTATGGGGACTAAATCTCTGTGTTTGGGTACAGTAAAACATTACTCCCGCTCGCTTGTAATACACTAGTGAGGAGTAACTATGAGGACTGAATCACTGTTTTGTGTACAGTAAAACATTAATCTCACTTGCTTGTAATACACTAGTGAGGAGTAACTATGGGGACTAAATCACTGTGTTTGTGTACAGTAAAACATTAATCCCACTTGCTTGTAATACACTAGTGAGGAGTAACTATGGGGACTAAATCACTGTGTTTGTGTACAGTAAAACATTAATCCCACTTGCTTGTAATACACTAGTGAGGAGTAACTATGGGGACTAAATCACTGTGTTTGGGTACAGTAAAACATTAATCCCACTTGCTTGTAATACACTAGTGAGGAGCAACTATGAGGACTGAATCACTGTGTTTGTGTACAGTAAAACATTAATCTCACTTGCTTGTAATACACTAGTGAGGAGCAACTATGAGGACTGAATCACTGTGTTTGTGTACAGTAAAACATTAATCCCACTTGCTTGTAATACACTAGTGAGGAGTAACTATGAGGACTGAATCACTGTGTTTGTGTACAGTAAAACATTAATCTCACTTGCTTGTAATACACTAGTGAGGAGCAACTATGAGGACTGAATCACTGTGTTTGTGTACAGTAAAACATTAATCCCACTTGCTTGTAATACACTAGTGAGGAGCAACTATGAGGACTGAATCACTGTGTTTGTGTACAGTAAAACATTAATCTCACTTGCTTGTAATACACTAGTGAGGAGCAACTATGAGGACTGAATCACTGTGTTTGTGTACAGTAAAACATTAATCCCACTTGCTTGTAATACACTAGTGAGGAGTAACTATGGGGACTAAATCACTGTGTTTGGGTACAGTAAAACATTAATACCACTTGCTTGTAATACACTAGTGAGGAGTAACTATGAGGACTGAATCACTGTGTTTGTGTACAGTAAAACATTAATCCCACTTGCTTGTAATACACTAGTGAGGAGCAACTATGAGGACTGAATCACTGTGTTTGTGTATAGTAAAACATTAATCTCACTTGCTTGTAATACACTAGTGAGGAGCAACTATGAGGACTGAATCACTGTGTTTGTGTACAGTAAAACATTAATCTCACTTGCTTGTAATACACTAGTGAGGAGCAACTATGAGGACTGAATCACTGTGTTTGTGTACAGTAAAACATTAATCCCACTTGCTTGTAATACACTAGTGAGGAGTAACTATGAGGACTGAATCACTGTTTTGTGTACAGTAAAACATTACTCCCGCTCGCTTGTAATACACTAGTGAGGAGTAACTATGAGGACTGAATCACTGTTTTGTGTACAGTAAAACATTAATCTCACTTGCTTGTAATACACTAGTGAGGAGCAACTATGAGGACTGAATCACTGTGTTTGGGTACAGTAAAACATTAATCCCACTTGCTTGTAATACACTAGTGAGGAGTAACTATGAGGACTGAATCACTGTGTTTGTGTACAGTAAAACATTAATCCCACTTGCTTGTAATACACTAGTGAGGACTGAATCACTGTGTTTGGGTACAGTAAAACATTAATCCCACTTGCTTGTAATACACTAGTGAGGAGTAACTATGAGGACTGAATCACTGTGTTTGTGTACAGTAAAACATTAATCCCACTTGCTTGTAATACACTAGTGAGGAGTAACTATGATGACTGAATCACTGTGTTTGGGTACAGTAAAACATTAATCCCGCTCGCTTGTAATACACTAGTGAGGAGTAACTATGGGGACTAAATCACTGTGTTTGGGTACAGTAAAACATTAATCCCACTTGCTTGCAATACACCAGTGAGGAATAACTATAAGGACTGAATCACTGTGTTTGGGTACAGTAAAACATTAATCCCACTTGCTTGTAATACACTAGTGAGGAGTAACTATGAGGACTGAATCACTGTGTTTGGGTACAGTAAAACATTAATCCCACTTGCTTGTAATACACTAGTGAGGAGTAACTATGAGGACTGAATCACTGTGTTTGTGTACAGTAAAACATTAATCCCACTTGCTTGTAATACACTAGTGAGGAGTAACTATTAGGACTGAATCACTGTGTTTGTGTACAGTAAAACATTAATCCCACTTGCTTGTAATACACTAGTGAGGAGTAACTATGAGGACTGAATCACTGTGTTTGGGTACAGTAAAACATTTATCCCACTTGCTTGTAATACACTAGTGAAGAGTAACTATGGGGACTGAATCACTGTGTTTGTGTACAGTAAAACATTTATCCCACTTGCCTGTAATACACTAGTGAGGAGTAACTATGAGGACTGAATCACTGTTTGGGTACAGTAAAACATTAATCCCACTTGCTTGTAATACACTAATGAGGAGTAACTATGAGGACTGAATCACTGTGTTTGGGTACCGTAAAACATTTATCCCACTTGCCTGTAATACACTAGTGAGGAGTAACTATGAGGACTGAATCACTGTTTGGGTACAGTAAAACATTAATCCCACTTGCTTGTAATACACTAGTGAGGAGTAACTATGAGGACTGAATCACTGTGTTTGGGTACAGTAAAACATTAATCCCACTTGCTTGCAATACACCAGTGAGGAATAACTATAAGGACTGAATCACTGTGTTTGTGTACAGTAAAACATTAATCCCGCTTGCTTGTAATACACTAGTGAGGACTGAATCACTGTGTTTGGGTACAGTAAAACATTAATCCCGCTTGCTTGTAATACACTAGTGAGGAGTAACTATGAGGACTGAATCACTGTGTTTGTGTACAGTAAAACATTAATCCCACTTGCTTGTAATACACTAGTGAGGAGTAACTATGGGGACTGAATCACTGTGTTTGTGTACAGTAAAACATTAATCCCGCTTGCTTGTAATACACTAGTGAGGACTGAATCACTGTGTTTGGGTACAGTAAAACATTAATCCCGCTTGCTTGTAATACACTAGTGAGGAGTAACTATGAGGACTGAATCACTGTGTTTGTGTACAGTAAAACATTAATCCCACTTGCTTGTAATACACTAGTGAGAAGTAACTATGGGGACTGAATCACTGTGTTTGGGTACAGTAAAACATTCATCCCACTTGCTTGTAATACACTAGTGAGGAGTAACTATGAGGACTGAATCACTGTGTTTGTGTACAGTAAAACATTAATCCCACTTGCTTGTAATACACTAGTGAGGAGTAACTATGGGGACTGAATCACTGTGTTTGGGTACAGTAAAACATTCATCCCACTTGCTTGTAATACACTAGCGAGGAGTAACTATGAGGACTGAATCACTGTGTTTGTGTACAGTAAAACATTCATCCCACTTGCTTGTAATACACTAGTGAGGAGTAACTATGAGGACTGAATCACTGTGTTTGGGTACAGTAAAACATTAATCCCACTTGCTTGTAATACACTAGTGAGGACTGAATCACTGTGTTTGTGTACAGTAAAACATTAATCCCACTTGCTTGTAATACACTAGTGAGGAGTAACTATGAGGACTGAATCACTGTGTTTGTGTACAGTAAAACATTAATCCCACCTGCTTGTAATACACTAGTGAGGAGTAACTATGATGACTGAATCACTGTGTTTGGGTACAGTAAAACATTAATCCCACTTGCTTGTAATACACTAGTGAGGAGTAACTATGAGGACTGAATCACTGTGTTTGTGTACAGTAAAACATTAATCCCACTTGCTTGTAATACACTAGTGAGGAGTAACTATGATGACTGAATCACTGTGTTTGGGTACAGTAAAACATTAATCCCACTTGCTTGTAATACACTAGTGAGGAGTAACTATGAGGACTGAATCACTGTGTTTGGGTACAGTAAAACATTTATCCCACTTGCTTGTAATACACTAGTGAAGAGTAACTATGGGGACTGAATCACTGTGTTTGTGTACAGTAAAACATTAATCCCACTTGCTTGTAATACACTAGTGAGTAGTAACTATGAGGACTGAATCACTGTGTTTGGGTACAGTAAAACATTAATCCCACTTGCTTGTAATACACTAGTGAGGAGTAACTATGAGGACTGAATCACTGTGTTTGGGTACAGTAAAACATTAATCCCACTTACCTGTAATACACTAGTGAGGAGTAACTATGAGGACTGAATCACTGTGTTTGGGTACAGTAAAACATTAATCCCACTTGCTTGTAATACACTAGTGAGGAGTAACTATGAGGACTGAATCACTGTGTTTGTGTACAGTAAAACATTAATCCCACTTGCTTGTAATACACTAGTGAGGACTGAATCACTGTGTTTGGGTACAGTAAAACATTAATCCCACTTGCTTGTAATACACTAGTGAGGAGTAACTATGAGGACTGAATCACTGTGTTTGTGTACAGTAAAACATTAATCCCACTTGCTTGTAATACACTAGTGAGGAGTAACTATGATGACTGAATCACTGTGTTTGGGTACAGTAAAACATTAATCCCGCTCGCTTGTAATACACTAGTGAGGAGTAACTATGGGGACTAAATCACTGTGTTTGGGTACAGTAAAACATTAATCCCACTTGCTTGCAATACACCAGTGAGGAATAACTATAAGGACTGAATCACTGTGTTTGGGTACAGTAAAACATTAATCCCACTTGCTTGTAATACACTAGTGAGGAGTAACTATGAGGACTGAATCACTGTGTTTGGGTACAGTAAAACATTAATCCCACTTGCTTGTAATACACTAGTGAGGAGTAACTATGAGGACTGAATCACTGTGTTTGTGTACAGTAAAACATTAATCCCACTTGCTTGTAATACACTAGTGAGGAGTAACTATGAGGACTGAATCACTGTGTTTGTGTACAGTAAAACATTAATCCCACTTGCTTGCAATACACCAGTGAGGAATAACTATAAGGACTGAATCACTGTGTTTGTGTACAGTAAAACATTAATCCCGCTTGCTTGTAATACACTAGTGAGGACTGAATCACTGTGTTTGGGTACAGTAAAACATTAATCCCGCTTGCTTGTAATACACTAGTGAGGAGTAACTATGAGGACTGAATCACTGTGTTTGTGTACAGTAAAACATTAATCCCACTTGCTTGTAATACACTAGTGAGGAGTAACTATGGGGACTGAATCACTGTGTTTGTGTACAGTAAAACATTAATCCCGCTTGCTTGTAATACACTAGTGAGGACTGAATCACTGTGTTTGGGTACAGTAAAACATTAATCCCGCTTGCTTGTAATACACTAGTGAGGAGTAACTATGAGGACTGAATCACTGTGTTTGTGTACAGTAAAACATTAATCCCACTTGCTTGTAATACACTAGTGAGAAGTAACTATGGGGACTGAATCACTGTGTTTGGGTACAGTAAAACATTCATCCCACTTGCTTGTAATACACTAGTGAGGAGTAACTATGAGGACTGAATCACTGTGTTTGTGTACAGTAAAACATTAATCCCACTTGCTTGTAATACACTAGTGAGGAGTAACTATGGGGACTGAATCACTGTGTTTGGGTACAGTAAAACATTCATCCCACTTGCTTGTAATACACTAGCGAGGAGTAACTATGAGGACTGAATCACTGTGTTTGTGTACAGTAAAACATTCATCCCACTTGCTTGTAATACACTAGTGAGGAGTAACTATGAGGACTGAATCACTGTGTTTGGGTACAGTAAAACATTAATCCCACTTGCTTGTAATACACTAGTGAGGACTGAATCACTGTGTTTGTGTACAGTAAAACATTAATCCCACTTGCTTGTAATACACTAGTGAGGAGTAACTATGAGGACTGAATCACTGTGTTTGTGTACAGTAAAACATTAATCCCACCTGCTTGTAATACACTAGTGAGGAGTAACTATGATGACTGAATCACTGTGTTTGGGTACAGTAAAACATTAATCCCACTTGCTTGTAATACACTAGTGAGGAGTAACTATGAGGACTGAATCACTGTGTTTGTGTACAGTAAAACATTAATCCCACTTGCTTGTAATACACTAGTGAGGAGTAACTATGATGACTGAATCACTGTGTTTGGGTACAGTAAAACATTAATCCCACTTGCTTGTAATACACTAGTGAGGAGTAACTATGAGGACTGAATCACTGTGTTTGGGTACAGTAAAACATTTATCCCACTTGCTTGTAATACACTAGTGAAGAGTAACTATGGGGACTGAATCACTGTGTTTGTGTACAGTAAAACATTAATCCCACTTGCTTGTAATACACTAGTGAGTAGTAACTATGAGGACTGAATCACTGTGTTTGGGTACAGTAAAACATTAATCCCACTTGCTTGTAATACACTAGTGAGGAGTAACTATGAGGACTGAATCACTGTGTTTGGGTACAGTAAAACATTAATCCCACTTACCTGTAATACACTAGTGAGGAGTAACTATGAGGACTGAATCACTGTGTTTGGGTACAGTAAAACATTAATCCCACTTGCTTGTAATACACTAGTGAGGAGTAACTATGAGGACTGAATCACTGTGTTTGGGTACAGTAAAACATTAATCCCACTTGCTTGTAATACACTAGTGAGGAGTAACTATGAGGACTGAATCACTGTGTTTGGGTACAGTAAAACATTAATCCCACTTGCCTGTAATACACTAGTGAGGAGTAACTATGAGGACTGAATCACTGTGTTTGTGTACAGTAAAACATTAATCCCACTTGCTTGTAATACACTAGTGAGGAGTAACTATGAGGACTGAATCACTGTGTTTGAGTACAGTAAAACATAAATCCCACTTGCTTGTAATACACTAGTGAGGAGTAACTATGAGGACTGAATCACTGTGTTTGGGTACAGTAAAACATTAATCCCACTTGCTTGTAATACACTAGTGAGGAGTAACTATGAGGACTGAATCACTGTGTTTGGGTACAGTAAAACATTAATCCCACTTGCTTGTAATACACTAGTGAGGAGTAACTATGAGGACTGAATCTAGGGGTCATCTACTTGTCATGACCAACCATCCTTCCAAGTTTGAGGACCCTAGGTCCAACCGTTCTGTAGTTATTGATCGGACATCGTTTTGATAGTCAATGTCACCGCAACATTGACCTTTGACCTAGTGACCCCAAAATCAATAGGGGTCATCTACTTGTCATGACCAACCATCCTTCCAAGTTTGAGGACCCTAGGTCCAACCATTCTGTAGTTATTGATCGGACATCGTTTTGATAGTCAATGTCACCGCAACATTGACCTTTGACCTAGTGACCCCAAAATCAATAGGGGTCATCTACTTGTCATGACCAACCATCCTTCCAAGTTTGAGGACCCTAGGTCCAACCATTCTGTAGTTATTGATCGGACATCGTTTTGATAGTCAATGTCACCGCAACATTGACCTTTGACCTAGTGACCCCAAAATCAATAGGGGTCATCTACTTGTCATGACCAACCATCCTTCCAAGTTTGAGGACCCTAGGTCCAACCATTCTGTAGTTATTGATCGGACATCGTTTTGATAGTCAATGTCACCGCAACATTGACCTTTGACCTAGTGACCCCAAAATCAATAGGGGTCATCTACTTGTCATGACCAACCATCCTTCCAAGTTTGAGGACCCTAGGTCCAACCATTCTCTAGTTATTGATCAGACATCGTTTGTGACACAGACAGACAGACCTACAGACAGACCTACAGACAGAGAAACAGACAGAAAGTACAAAATCAATATGGCTCCCCTACCACACTTTGTGTGGGGGAGCCATAATTATGGATGAAATCAACAAAGTCATACTAGCAACACGTGTGCTGCGTAATCTATGTATTTTGCAGGTCGACACTGAAGATTTCGATCAGGACAATTATGAAGAAAATGGTCAGAGAAATGACAACATTTGCATTACCAGTTAACCAAGGGTTACAGAGCGGAATAGAACGAATAGTTCTAACAAAGCCAGAGTATTTTAAAGCTACACAGTCTCTATATCAATCAATTTCTTCTTTGTAGGCGTGTCCTTATTTGTAACTTCAATTTCACCAGCTCATGTCGAAATCGGGTATTTAAGCGAGCAAATATAGCGCAGGAAATCATTTGCTGTATAGATATCGATCAGTGCACATCGTACCTATACACAGGTAACAGTAATTTTTACAGAAAAAAAAAGTTAGCCTCTTTCAGGGATCGAACACACGACCTTCTGATTTCAAGTCAGGTGCTCTATCCACAGATTTATAATGCTACTTGAGAAAATAGTACACTAACTACGATTATGAGGCAAAAAATCTAAACATATTTGAATGCAACTGAAGACTGATCAATAAATATAGTCCATCTTGTCGAAAGTGTAAATTAACATTGCCTGGTGTAATACATCAATATGAAGCTAATACTTTGCCTCAAAATAACCATACCTAGACTTGTTATTTAGCGCTTGATGAGTTTGTTCTCTAGCTATTACATAATGCCATTTAGTTTTAACAAGAGGCCAGGATGGCCCTAGATCGCTCAATCATGCAATAAGTCTGCTGTGTCTAGTCTGGCATTGGTATTGTTTAATTTGTCCCACTTTCTTCTATGAATGAGATTTCATCAAAATGGGTGGTGGGGTTTATATCAACGTTCTAAACAAATTTGGTAAAGATCAGATAAAAAACAAAGTAGCTACAGATTTAACAAAGGTAAATATACCGGTAATATAGCATTTTTCAAAAAATCAAGGGCCATAACTCTGTCGTTACTAACAAGATCTAGCTGGTTTTCGAATCTGTCCAAGACTACATTGATATACCATGATTTGCACTAGACATCATACTGAGGCTTCATGCCAAATTTCATAGAAATCCAACAAGCCGTTTAGGAGTAGCGTCGACAAGAAATTTAAAGTAAAAATGTCAAAGGGCCATAACTCCGACAAAAATCAACTAACTGCAACAAAAGCGCGATATGTACAACTGGACATCTTACAGATGCTTCCTGCCAAGTTTCGTCGACATTTACAATCTGGTAAAGTTTGGTAAAGATCGAATGAAAAATGCAGGCCCTATCGTCTTAACGAGGCAAAATATAGCATTTTCAACTCAATCAAGGACCATAACTCCACTGTTACTGGTCCAGTCTGGCGGGTTTTCGAACTTGTCCGAGCTTTCACTGATATTAACAATCTGTTAAAGTTTGGTAATGATCGAATGAAAAATGAAGGCCCTATCGTCTTAACGAGGCAAAATGTAGCATTTTTAACTAATTCAAGGACCGTAACTGCGCTGTTACTGGTCCGATCAGGCTGGTTTTCGAACTTGTCCGAGCTTTCATTGATATTAACAATTTGTTTAAGTTTGGTAAAGATCGGATTGAAAAAGAAGGCCCTAAGACGGACGAAGAGTGATCCCAATAGCCCACCTGTGAGCCTTTGGCTCAGGTGAGCTAAAAATGCTACAACATACCAACAAAAAGCCGTAGTGCAATGCTGTGGTTCAAATCCCATTCTGGGCAACTATTTTTTTTATCACATGTATTCTTAGGCAGTATATTTATCGACGTTACCTGTAGGGAGGCTAAATAAAATGTGAAATTTTATGCATCGATTTCTGCCTTATATACCGAATTTTGGGGGTTGTTCGTCGATTTGGAACTATATACTTCACACATGACTCATTCATAGTCATGAGTTATTACCAGTTAAAATAGGGATTCTGTAGCTTTAAGGAAAGAAATTAAAGCAAAATCATGGCATATAACATTTTCTATTTATTTTCTTAAGGACCTATTTCCAGCCTATTGTATTTGGGGGAGGAGAAAATTTGTTCAGGTAACTGTAAATGCCTGTTGGACATACAACTGCATGAGAAAATGGTGGTATTCAATTTTGTTTCAGTTGATGAGGTCCTCCCAATATAGCTTTTGCACGAAGCGAATATATTAATACATAAAAGCAGGTGTTTCATTTGTTGTGTTTTGGTGTGAACAATGAATTATCAACAAAGTTTTGTATTTAGTACAGCTTATTTGTTAACTTGCTTTTTTTCTTCTTTAAAGTTTGAAATATTCTATACTGTTATTAGTTGATACCCTAGATACTGTTCAATATACCGATGCTTTTCATGGAGAAAACTTTACTTGGGCCTCAGTTTATATACCTGAGCTAATCGGTCATGCATGCTGCAGTTAGCAGTAAATAAGCAAGTTTTCCATGCCTTTTCAATGATCATTTAGCGTTGGAAAATAGGTCCTTAATGCCGGATTCTTTTGTATCCTTTCTCCCTCTCTCCCTCTCTCCGAGAGACGGCTCCAAATGACCTAATATGTTATAGGGCCGTTAAACCCAAATTGGCTTTCTAAATACATGTAGTGTCATTTTTACAGTAATGCAGTAATGTTAAACCCAAATTGGCTTTCTAAATACATGTAATGTCATTTTTACAGTAATGCAGTTAATGTAATTTCAAAGGTACTGTCAGAAATATAAGAACTACAAATAAATCTGAAAAGTATTACATTTTTTAATTTCGCAAAATTTCAAATAAAACAATCATACAAGTTATAATTTTTAAAATAAACAACACAACAACAGTGCTACTGGCCATTTAAATTATATGCCCAAGATTAACTACTCAAGTATCACAGTATAACTGGCTTCTGTCTCTTCACACATGTAACAGTCCTGCTAAGTTTGAGAATGGTAAGTGAAAAGTAACACAACATACTGTGACAACTTAAAAAAACAAATTTTGCAATTTACCACAAAATTCAACAATGACATGGCAGAAAACTCTTGTCAAATATGGTCCGATCATGGCAGCTGGAGAACTTGTCCGAAATTTCAATGGCAACTAACTTTAATTAAAGTACTATAGTGCGACTAATACCATTTTTGGCAACTTTCCACAATGAAATATCGCACAAATCTGTTAACCGAATACAAAACAAAAATATTTTTCTGAGGAACTTGGTCTCGAAAGTTGGGGTGTGCTATCTGCGCATGAGCGGTAATATGCCGACAAATATGTTGAAGCGCAAAAACATTTAACAATTAAGAAACTGTTTGATGGAGACTTCATTGTCAACACCTGAAACATGCGAGCAAAACGGGTTCCAGAAAAGATTTTAAAACGCACCAGGCCAATGCAAAAATCAGCATTGGTTTTCAAGTCCCAGAATGTAAAAAGGACCTGTTACAGCAAATCCTTACGCAGACATCTGCTGTGTTCATGATTTTCTAACCAAGTTAAATACATTAAACATATCATGCCTGTAATAAGATTTCTTGTTGTTGTATACGTGTATCTTGGGGTGTGTTCGATCAGAACAAGTGTCGTCGCCCTAGTGTCGGATTTCGAAATCAGACATCGAGAACACAACACGAGTGTCACCTAAGCAGGTCAAGAACGTACTCCCCAATTTGCCAGGAGTCAATTTGTGTTATGACGTCGTCACAAACATGGCGGAGAGCTGCAGCCCCAACGCTATGTTTATCGAAATGACCACAATTTTGCCATTTTTCCCCTGTAAACATCGTTCTGTATATGCTTATGGATGTACTTGAAATAATTTGAAAAGACAGGACTGATTTGTTTATTTAAGTTGATAGAGTTGGACCTTTCATTAATTAGGTGTGATGACCATACTAAAATATGAAGGTCAAGGTCACACTGAAGGTCATTATATGGGTTAAATACTTTTTTTTTCTTCAGGAAAACTGAACGTTGGCTATAACTTTTTCATTTCTGGATATTTCTTCATCAAACTTTCAATATTATATATATATACTCATCATGACCACATTGACTGACCATACTAAAATATAACGGTCAAGGTCACACTGAAGGTCATTATATGGGTTAAATACTCATTTTTTTCTCCACAAAAACTTAGTCGGGCCAATTTGTCAAGGTCATTTATCTGGGTACAAAAAAACCTCGTCATACCGACAAAGCACCGACAGGCGACACACGTGTCCTGCGAAACTCGTCTAATGTTTAGTATTAAGACATATTTAGCTGCAATAACATATAATGAATAGTTTATAAAGCATTGTTTGTAATCAATGTGTTTTCAACTTTCTTGAAGTGCTAGATGCAAAATCAGGGTTCTTGCCAAAAACGTCATGAAAATTGAAAAAGTATAAAATGCATTCCTTAAAAAAAGTTTATATTACATTATATACCACAAAAAACATTCGTCACAACTTTTCATTTGAAACCAGATTAAAAAAATTTATAATTTAAACCGGGACACTTGCAAACAGCAGCTGCTGCAGATAGAAACATATCCGAGACGTTCGCAGCATTGGTTTTAACATATTTCATTCCTCATAAATTTCACAGTATTGATATCACTTGTTCATAACCGCAACTGTAACGCCATCATGATACGCAGGCATGAATCCGTCATTTTTTTTTGAGAAAATTGAGGAAAGGCCTTGGCCTGCTGGTTTTGCGAAAAAGAAGCGCGAGATAGTCAAAATTGGGAAAAAAGTGCAATTGGGAATATGCCGAATTTCAGCCCCTGTTATATATGTTAAAAAGGCCCTGCATGAGAGGGGGCGGAACTGGCATACATCCCCCATTAATCTTAAAAGTTGTGAAAATGGATGTGTTGCCCTGAAAAATGGACTTGAACTTTAAAATGCGTTACACCGCCTAAAATTGCCTGCTCAGTCGATAAACACGTAATGTGGCTGAGTACGTGTTTTTTTCTTTAATTTGTTTGCTTGTCAAAGTTTTTTAATTACCTCGGATCTTGGATCCGCTTTCTAACATGCATGGGTGTCCGGATAGCGCAGTCGGTACCACACTCTCACCAATCCAACCCGGGTTCGACTCGCCGTCTCGGCATTGTATTAGAGGGTACGGTGGTCGCCATTTGGACAGATGGGTTTTCCCGGGGTTCTCCGGTTTCCTCTGACATAAAGAACACACTTACGCCATCCTCTGTGCCATCGACAGTGATTTGTTTAAGCTTGTAGCTTGTTTCATAATCGATGTAAAACAAATAAAGTTTATAACATGCATGGGTGCTGTTGAGTACGGAAGATTGGGTTGTCAATGCCATGAAGACTGCACTTTTCACACATACCGTTTATATCTACTATACCCACTACCGTGCAATACCCGCTTGCACGGTACTATGAAACATGACACAACTTTGTATAGTAAATGTTACTTTATAAAAAGGAAAAGATGTTCGACTTATCCAGTCTCTACTCCAAATACTCCACCAAATACCCCACAGCAGACGTCGAGTAGCAGTAGTGAGCCTGCACACACGGAAAAGGAAAGAAAATTGCCCAAGGCTTGGACAGCGGATGAAACTCGTATTCTATTTCATACAAGAATGGAACTAAAAGACGAGTGTAACTATATGAAGACTCACAAATGTCTGTGGGGAAAAATCGCCATTCAGGGTATGCTGCAACTTTGACACAATGCGAAAACAAATTTAAGTTCCTGAAATGTGAATATCGTACCACAGTAGATCACAACAGCAAGTCAGACAATGTGCCAAAAACCTGTCCATTTTTTCAGGACTTACTTTAATCATTAAAGACGTATGGCATGAAGGCCGGCACTGTGCTGCGTATGGCATGAAGGCCGACACTGTGCCCACCTTTACATTGTCCAGTACTGAAAGTGGGTCTACAGATGTTGATATTATTGAGACAGATGTCGGACGCACAAAAAAGGGGAGGGTACCGTCTGAGGCGTTACCACAGTGGCTAGCTGTGTTCATTTGCAAAAAGGCAAGTAGAATTTCAAGAACAGAAAATGAAAGCTAGGCAAGGAATGCATCAAGGCAAAATGTCAGTAATGAAAGGTTACACACAGATAATAAATAAGTCTTATGATCGCATTTAATATCACATTTTTTTGCAACTTGCACTACTGTTTGTTTGAGATATATTTCAAAATTGAAATGTTTAATTGTAATATCAATGAATTGTGTGTTAAATTCAGAATATGCTTATTGTTAACCTTAAGATTCCTTTTCTTTCTTTTTTCAGTCATGGTGGAAGTATCAAGATTTGGGAGAAAAAGAAGAAAAACGTCCTTCTCAGAATTTGTATTATAATCTTTACCTAAATCACTCACTTGAGTATCTTTGTTCATGTTTGTTATAGCCAAGTATCTGAACACATGTGAGTTAAACAAGTTGAAACTGTGACTTACCTAGGGACATCAAAATATTTGGATTTACAAAACTGTTGGTAATATTACATTGTTTTATATATGGTAAAGATAAATATATACAGGACTGGAATAGTAACATTAACTCTTCAAGTAGAACTGAACTGAATTGGATTTTATAGTCGCACCAACAGCTAAGGTCATATGGCGACTTTCCAGCTTCCACTGGTGGAGGAAGACCCCAGGTGCCCCTCCGGGCAATTTTCGTGCACGGGCGGGCACCTGGGTAGAACTCTTCAAGTAGAGCTATATGGACAAAACCAAATGCTACTCCTTTGAATGAGAGAAAATCCCATTTAGAAATGAATTCCATTTTGTTTGAATGTTCAATATATCAAGATGTAAGAATCAAGTACACATGTATATTGATAGATATTTTTGGAGAAACCCTACTGTATTAAAAGTGGGAAATATGTGAAAAACCTGTCTGTGTATGCTCATAAGAGCTTTGAAATAAGAAATCAAACCTACTTTGCTTAATATAGTATGGTGGCATATAACTGCCGTCGAGATAATTTAGTAGCGATACTTTTTTCAGCTGATGACGACTTTTAAGCCCTTATAATAACAAGAGCTGTCGGAGAACAGCGCAGCTCGAATATTTGATTTTTCGGAGAATAATAAATTTATAGCTAGTATATACCATCAGAAAACAAGGCTACAACAATGTGGGGTGGGGTTGGGAGCATAACATAACTATGTGTAAGAATTGACCAAAACTATACAGAAATATGTATATAAAACAAGAGGTCAATGACCTTGAAGCTCTACTGATTGATTTTGATTTCAGGAAGTAGTCGCTACAAACTGTTTTTTTGAAAATCTATTTTTAGCCTTGGTGGCCATCTTGAATTTCCGGCCGACCTGAAATTTTGCTAGGATCAATAAGACATCAAGAGCAACATTCCTGTAAAGTTTCATGAAAATCCGTCAAGTAGTTTCAGAGGAGTAGTCGCTACAAGTTTTCATTATATAACTCTATGTAAACAAAGATGGCCACTGACAGCCATGTTTAACATTGAATCAAAATAATGTTTGACTCGGATAACCATCATGTCATGCTGATCATTTTAGAAAAAGTCCCATATCAATATCTCTTATAGTTTTCAAGAAGTAGTCGCTACAAACTTATTTTTTAAAAATCTATTTTTAGCCGTGGCGGCCATCTTGAATTTCCGGCCGACCTGAAATTTTGCTAGGATCAATAAGACATCAAGAGCAACATTCGTGTGAAGTTTCATGAAAATCCGTCAAGTAGTTTCAGAGGAGTAGTCACTACAAGTTATCATTATATAACTCTTATGTAAACATACATGGCCACTGGCAGCCATGTTTAACGTCGAATCAAAATAATGTTCGACTTGAATAACCATCATGTCATGCTGATCATTTTAGAAAAAGTCCCATATCAATATCACTTATAGTTTTTAAGAAGTAGTCGCTACAAACTTGTATTTTGAAAATCTATTTTTAGCCATGGCGGCCATCTTGAATTTCCGGCCGACCTGAAATTTTGCAAGGATCAATGAGACATCAAGAGCAACATTCGTGTGAAGTTTCATGAAAATCCGTCAAGTATTTTCAGAGGAGTAGTCGCTACAAGTTATCATTATATAACTCTATGTAAACAAAGATGGCCACTGGCAGCCACGTTTAACGTCGAATCAAAATAATGTTCGACTCGGATAACCATCATGTCGTGCTGATAATTTTAGAAAAAGTCCCATATCAATATCTCTTATAGTTTTCAAGAAGTAGTCGCTACAAACTTATTTTTTAAAAATCTATTTTTAGCCGTGGCGGCCATCTTGAATTTCCGGCCAACCTGAAATTTTGCTAGGATCAATAAGACATCAAGAACAACATTCCTGTGAAGTTTCATGAAAATCCGTCAAGTAGTTTCAGAGGAGTAGTCGCTACAAGTTTTCATTATATAACTCTATGTAAACAAAGATGGCCGCTGGCAGCCATGTTTAACGTCAAATCAAAACGATTTTCGACAAGGACCAACATCATGTCATGCTGATCATTTTAGAAAAAGTCCCATATCAATATCTCTTATAGTTTTCAAGAAGTAGTCGCTACAAACTTATTTTTTAAAAATCTATTTTTAGCCGTGGCGGCCATCTTGAATTTCCGGCCGACCTGAAATTTTGCTAGGATCAATTAAACATCAAGAGCAACATTCCTGTGAAGTTTCATGAAAATCCGTCAAGTAGTTTCAGAGGAGTAGTCGCTACAAGTTTTCATTATATAACTCTATGTAAACAAAGATGGCCACTGGCAGCCACGTTTAACGTCGAATCAAAATAATGTTCGACTCGGATAACCATCATGTCGTGCTGATAATTTTAGAAAAAGTCCCATATCAATATCTCTTATAGTTTTCAAGAAGTAGTCGCTACAAACTTATTTTTTAAAAATCTATTTTTAGCCGTGGCGGCCATCTTGAATTTCCGGCCAACCTGAAATTTTGCTAGGATCAATAAGACATCAAGAACAACATTCCTGTGAAGTTTCATGAAAATCCGTCAAGTAGTTTCAGAGGAGTAGTCGCTACAAGTTTTCATTATATAACTCTATGTAAACAAAGATGGCCGCTGGCAGCCATGTTTAACGTCAAATCAAAACGATTTTCGACAAGGACCAACATCATGTCATGCTGATCATTTTAGAAAAAGTCCCATATCAATATCTCTTATAGTTTTCAAGAAGTAGTCGCTACAAACTTATTTTTTAAAAATCTATTTTTAGCCGTGGCGGCCATCTTGAATTTCCGGCCGACCTGAAATTTTGCTAGGATCAATTAAACATCAAGAGCAACATTCCTGTGAAGTTTCATGAAAATCCGTCAAGTAGTTTCAGAGGAGTAGTCGCTACAAGTTTTCATTATATAACTCTATGTAAACAAAGATGGCCGCTGGTAGCCATGTTTAACGTCAAATCAAAACGATTTTCGACAAGGACTAACATCATGTCATGCTGATCATTTTAGAAAAAGTCCCATATCAATATCACTTATAGTTTTCAAGAAGTAGTCGCTACAAACTTGAATTTAAAAAATCTATTTTTAGCTTTGGCCGCCATCTTGGATTTCACATCAACATGAATTTTTGCTAGGATCAACTAGACTTCATGGGCAACATTTCTGTAAATTTTCATAAAAATCTATTCAGTAGTTTCAGAGGAGTAGTCGCTACAAAAAAAAAGTTAACGGACAGACGGACAGACGGACGGACGGACGGACGACGGACGCCGCACCACGGCATAAGCTCTGCTGATCTCTGATCAGTAGAGCTAAAAAAATAATAAAAAAAAAATCGAGTTTTGAGTGGGGTGCGGGGTGGGGGTGGGAGAGAGGCGGGGGTGGATGGTGGGGGGAGTGGGGGTGGTGAGGGCAACATATATGTGTAAGAAGCTATGTAATAATTCACCAAAACAACATAAACAAGAGGTCAATGACCTTGAAGCTCTACTGGTTGATTTTGATTTCAGGAAGTAGTCGCTACAAACTTGTTTTTTGAAAAATTATTTGTAGCCGTGGCGGCCATCTTGAATTTCCGGCCGACCTGATATTTTGCTAGGATCCATAAGACATCAAGAGCAACATTCCTGTGAAGTTCATGAAAATCCGTCAAGTAGTTTCAGAGGAGTAGTCGCTACAAGTTTTCATTATATAATTCTATGCAAACAAAGATGGCCGCTGACAGCCATGTTTAACATCTAATCAAAATGATTTTTGACAAGGACCAACATCATGTAATGCTGATCATTTTAGAAAAAGTCCCATATCAATATCACTTATAGTTTTCAAGAAGTAGTCGCTACAAACTTGCATTTTGAAAATCTATTTTTAGCCATGGCGGCCATCTTGAATTTCCGGCCAACCTGAAATTTTGCTAGGATCAATTAGACATCAAGAGCAACAGTTCTGTGAAGTTTCATGAAAAACCGTCAAGTAGTTTCAGAGGAGTAGTCGCTACAAGTTTTCATTATATAACTCTATGTAAACAAAGATGGCCACTGGCAGCCATGTTTAATGTCGAATCAAAATAATGTTCGACTCGGATAACCATCATGTCATGCTGATCATTTTAGAAAAAGTCCCATATCAATATCACTTATAGTTTTCAAGAAGTATTCGCTACAAACTTGTATTTTGAAAATCTATTTTTAGCCATGGCGGCCATCTTGAATTTCCCGCCGACCTGAAATTTTGCTAGGATCAATTAGACATTAAGAGCAACATTCCTGTAAAGTTTCATGAAAATCCGCCAAGTAGTTTCAGAGGAGTAGTCGCTACAAGTTTTTACTATATAACTCTATGTAAACAAAGATGGCCGCTGGCAGCCACGTTTAACGTTGAATCAAAACAATTTTTGATAAGGACCAACATCATGTCATGCTGATCATTTTAGAAAAAGTCCCATATCAATATCACTTATAGTTTTCAAGAAGTAGTCGCTACAAACTTGTATTTTGAAAATTTATTTTTAGCCGTGGCGGCCATCTTGAATTTCCGGCCGCCCTGAAATTTTGCTAGGATCATTTAGACATCAAGAGCAACATTCCTGTGAAGTTTCATGAAAATCCGTCAAGTAGTTTCAGAGGAGTAGTCGCTACAAGTTTTCATTATATAACTCTATGTAAACAAAGATGGCCGCTGGCAGCCATGTTTAACGTCAAATCAAAACGATTTTCGACAAGGACCAACATCATGTCATGCTGATCATTTTAGAAAAAGTCCCATATCAATATCACTTATAGTTTTCAAGAAGTAGTCGCTACAAACTTGAATTTAAAAAATCTATTTTTAGCTTTGGCGGCCATCTTGGATTTCACATCAACATGAATTTTTGCTAGGATCAACTAGACTTCATGGGCAACATTTCTGTAAAGTTTTATGAATATCCATCCAGTAGTTTCAGAGGAGTAGTCGCTACAAATAAAAGTTAACGGACGGACGGACAGACAGACAGACGGACGGACGGACAGACGGAAGGACGACGGACGCCGCACCACGGCATAAGCTCTGCTGATCTCTGATCAGTAGAGCTAAAAATCCAGTTTGAGTGGGGATGGGGTAGAGGCGTGGGGTGGGGAGGGCAACATGTGTAAGAATTGACTAAAACAACAAAGAAATATGTAAAAAAAAAAAAATCAAGTGGGACGGGGTGAGAGGCGGGGGTGGTGGGAGGGGCGGGGAGGGGACAACATATATGTGTAAGAATTGACAAAAGCAAGACAGAAATATGTAAAAAAAAAAAAAAGTTTCAAGTGGGGGTGGGGTGTGGGGGAGCGGGGTGGGGAGAGGCGGGATTGAGTTGGGGGCTGGGGGGAGGGTGCAACATATATGTGTAAGAATTGACTAAAACAACAAAGAAATATGTAAAAAAAATATAAAATATTCTAGAGGGGCGGGGTGAGAGGCGGGGGTGGTGGGAGGGGCGGGGAGGGGACAACATATATGTGTAAGAATTGACAAAAGCAACACAGAAATATGTAAAAAAAAAAAAAAAAAAGTTTCAAGTGGGGGAGGGGTGTGGGGGAGCGGGGTGGGGAGAGGCAGGAGTG